>JAMQGT020013927.1:2500-40054 GCA_024447675.2 Pterophyllum scalare
ACATCATCACCAAGATACAAATAAATAATCAGAGTGTAATTTAAACCTGATCACAGTTTTCTTTCTGCTTCTCCTCTCAATCGATCATCTTCACCAGCTGATCGTTGATCAGCATCTTGATTTCAGAGACAGTCCCTGATCGCTGACTGTGGGGCATCAAAGGGAAAGTGTACATGCAGGCGGAGCTTTAGCTCCACGTATCCAGTGCACCTCATCCATGTTTGTACATGCTAATGAACTCAAAGCTGCAAAAGGACGATGATCTGCATCAGAGCTTCAGTTTGGTTTTGTTTCTCCAACACAAACTGTTCTGGGTCTCAGGGACTTTGAGGGGAGTAATAAAAATTCCCCTGATCATTAACAAATTTAACATATCACACCCCGTCATTATTTATTCAACAAAAGCCAAAATGCAGAAACAGTCCTGATAAACTGAGTCCACCTCCTGATCCAGCAGCTGTAGAACCTCCGTCAGCAGCAATGAGCTGCAGTGATGTTTCCACTGTGGCTTCATCAGTCTGTGGAGGAGTTTGGTCCTCTGTCCTTCACACAGCTCTCTGAAGGTCCCACCACAGCAAACACGAACACAAAGGAAGAAGAAGTCCACTCCTCTCACTCCAAACATGGTTTCAGAGCTTAAACCGTCTCCTTTGGTCTGTCTGTTCTTCTTTGAGGAGCAGGGTAACATCTGCATCTACATCATCGGCCCTGATGCCCTGTCTGTGTTTGTGTGGGCAGTTTGTCCAGATTTCTGCTGTTGGTGTTTCATGAATCAGGTTAAGTTTTTCCAAAACATCATCAACTCCACCCTGCCCGTTACCCGAACAGCTCCTGGAGTCATGCTCGGAATGCTTTCTGCTAAATCCTATCTGCAGGTCAGAGGTCACGAAGCCTCACATTTGTGAGAAGCATCATATGAATGAGCAGCAGTCACATCAGTGGAAGGTTCTGTGAAACCCGTCCAAGAATCCATTCAGCTTCTCTGAAGCCGTTTTTGTCCCTGAACATTGAAATGCTGTAAATAAAGGCTCTGTTTCTACATCATGTCATGACTGGATACACACAGGTCACGTTTATGGTCTAAATCTATCGCCTGCAGACCGATCATCCAAACACGGAATCTGGAGAGTGAGAAAATATTTGAAGTTGCTATTTGCAGTGCAGATGGAGGGAGCAGTTTTTCAGAGGCTGCATTCAAACTTTGAGCCTCTAAAAAACAAATCTGAGATCTGCATCATCCAAACAGGATGTTATCTGCTCCTCAGCTCCTGAAGAGCAGTTTAGTAAGAGCTCATCGGTGTGTGTCCCTGCAGCTGCTGTGGGGTCTGTCAGTGATGCTGAGCGGGCTGTTTGTAGGCCTGCGTCTGTCCCGACCTGCACACGTTTCTCAGGAAGTGTAAACATGCAGGTGTTTACAGGGTTTCAGCTCCATGTCCAGCAGGGGGCAGAGCGCAGCGCCACAGCCAGGTGGGAACACAAGGTTTCAGCTTCTGAGGTCAAAATACAATAAAATCCTATTAACACGTTTATTTGTAACCTGGTGTTGTTCCAATTATTCATTAATATGTTCCTGTCCTCGTGGCGGAGGAGCCACTGCCCTCTGAGGAGGAAGAGAGCCTCGAGGAACCTTCGGGTGTTCCTCATCAGTCACATGGATCAGTTCAGAAAGGTTCCTGCTGCCTGCACAGGAGTGTAAAATAACAAAGGAACATTTCTGTGTTTGAGCTGAACAAACTGCACCTCCTGTTCTTTTTCAAATGAGCTGAGTAAGTAACAGTGGTCTGCCTGATTTACAGAGCTGTGCTTTTACTCCTGATGGGCAGGAGCAGCTCCAGCCTGTCCTCTACCGGCCCTGCTTTTGAGAGGTGTTCAGGCTCTTAGGTATCCTAGGAACTATTATCACTATTATTATTATGATGATTTAATAATTGTTCAAAATATTGATTTATTCTAACAGGGGTGATGATTCAGTAACTGTCAGAATGCTTGAAGCACAAAATGTAAAGGAGCCCACCCACCACTTTAATCATACTCTGGATCTTGTCCTGACATATGTCATAGAAACTGAAGACCTAACAGTATTCCCTGAAAGCCCCCTCCTGTCTGATCATTTCTTAGTAACATTTACATTTACTTTAATGGATTACACAGCAGTGGGGAATAAGTTTTATTACAGTAGAAGTCTTTCTGAAAGTGCTGTAACTAAGTTTAAGGATCTAATTCCTTCATTATTATGCTCTTCAGTGCCATGTGCCAACACAGTGCAGAGCAGCTACCTAAACTCTGCTCCCAGTGAGGTAGATTATCTCATCGATAGTTTTACATCCTCATTGCGTACGACTTTGGATACTGTGGCTCCTCTGAAAAGGAAAGCCTCAAATCAGAAGTGCCTGACTCCGTGGTATAATTCACAAACGCGCAGCTTAAAGCAGATAACCCGTAAGCTGGAGAGGGAATGGCGTCTCACTAAAGTAGAAGATACTCATTTAGCCTGGAAAAAGAGTTTGTTGCTCTATAAAAGAGCCCTCCATAAAGCTAGGACATCTTACTATTCATCATTAATTGAAGAAAATAAGAACAACCCCAGGTTTCTTTTCAGCACTGTAGCCAGGCTGACAAAGAGTCAGAGCTCTGTAGAGCCCAGTATTCCTTTCACTTTAACTGGTAATGACTTCATGGATTTCTTTACAAATAAAATTTTAGACATTAGAGGAAAAATTATTCAAAACCATCTCCAAGATTTATCTTCATGTTCGGCTGGTTTCAGCACTGCTGGTATTTGCTTAGACTCTTTCCAATGATTGATTATCTTTAATATGATTAATCTGTCTTTATTAATGGGTTGCTGTCTTTGTCGTGGATCAGTTTGTAAATATTCCTGTTTGCTTTGTTTATATTATGCCTTCTGTGATTTCGATGATTTAATCTTGTTCTCACTTCCTCGTTGCTTCAGTTTCTTCCTCAGTCTGACGGCTGGTTCAGTGCTTTTATTCATCTCTGTCCTCGCTTCGCTGTTTTCACCTCTTAATTACTTTCACCTGCATCTCATTCCTCACCTGTCTGTCTCTCCAATCAGGTCTCTGTGTTGTAGTTTCTATGTATCTCCCCCCAGGTTTTGGCTTTCTTATGCTCATCGTAGATTTCAGCCTAATAAGGGATTGTTTTCTGCCTGCTGTGAGTCTCCATTTAGGGCCATTTACACTATACACTGCAAAAGTATTTGCCTAAACCTGCGGAAAGCCTTCCCAGAAGAGTTGAAGCTGTTAGAGCTGCAAAAGGTGGTCGACATCATATTAAACCCTATGGATTAAGGATCCATATCAGCTAAGAATCAGAGCCCTAGTCTCCACCTTTGTGAGACTCTGTGGGCAGTAATGCAGCCGTCAGCCCCTCTGAAACATTTACTGTTGAATCCCTGTTCCCATCACACTGACCACAGATCAGTCACACTGATGGAAAAAAGTCACAGTTGATGTGCTGAAGAGTCTGGAGTGACTTTGAGTTTTTGAATCCAGGCTGGAGCAACGTTTTGACACGTTTTCCAGTGAACACCACTTCAGTCAGTCTCAGAGGGTCTGACTGATCTCAGCTGCTTCTGTAGGTTACAGCTGACTCGGCCCTCTGCGAAGAATCATTTACTGCAAGACGCAATCAAGACGGTCACACTTACAACCCCTGGCAAAAATGATGGAATCACCAGTCTCTCAGGAGGTTCCTTCAGTTGTTTAATTTTGTAGAAAAAAAGCAGATCACAGACATGACAAAAAACTAAAGGCATTTCAAATGGAAACTTCCTGGCTTTAAGAAACACTAAAAGAAAACAAGAAAAATAACTGTGGTAGCCAGTAACAGATTTGTAGAACAAGCACAGGGAATAAATTATGGAATCACTCAATTCTGAGGAAAAAATGATGGAATCACCCTGCAAATCTTCATTACAAACACTAACACCTGCATCAGATTAAATCTGCTCGTTAGTATGCAGGTAAAAAGGAGTGATCACACCTTGGAGAGCTGTTGCAACAAGTGGACTGACGTGAATCATGGCTCCAACAACAGAGATGTCAACTGAAACAAAGGAGAGGATTATCAAACTCCTTAAAGAGGGTAAATCATCACACAGTGTTGCACAAGATGTTGGTTGTTCACGGTCAGCTGTGTCTAAAACCTGGACCAAGTACAAACAACATGGGAAGGTGGTTAAAGGCAAGCATACTGGCAGACCAAGGAAGACATCAAAGCGTCAAGACAGAAAACTTAAAGCAATATGCCCTGAAAACAGAAAATGTACAACAAAACAAATGAAGAACAAATGGGAGGAAACTGGAGTCAACGTCTGTGAGCGAACTGTAAGAAAGGAAATGGGATTTACATACAGAAAAGCTAAAAGAAGCCATCACTAACACCTAAACAGACAAGAACAAGGTTACAGTGGGCTAAGGAAAGGCAAGCGTGGACTGTGGATGACTGGATGAAAGTCATATTCAGTGATGAATCCCGAATCTGCATTGGGCTGATGATGCTGGGACTTTAGTTTGGTGCCGTTCCAATGAGATTTATGCAGACGACTGTCTGAAGGAAACATGTAAATTTCCACAGTCACTGATGATATGGGGCTGCATGTCAGGTAAAGGCACTGGGGAGATGGCTGTCATTACAGCTTCAATAAATGCACAGGTTTATGTGGACATTTTGGACACTTTTCTTATCCCAACTATCGAAAGGATGTTTGGGGATGATGAAATCATTTTTCAAGATGATAATGCATCTTGCCATCGAGCAAAAACTGTGAAAACATTCCTTGAAGAAAGACGCATAAGGTCAATGTCATGGCCTGCAAACAGTCCGGATCTCAATCCAATTGAAAATCTGGTGGAAGTTAAAGAAAATGGTCCATGACAAGGTTCCAACCTGCAACAGCAATCAGAGGAAGCTGGAGCCCGACTGATGAAGAGTCCTGTTTGTCACTCATTAAGTCAGTGCCTCAGAGACAACAAAGTACTGGTGATGTGTTGAAGTGTTATTTTGTTTGTTTGTTTTTCATGATTCCATATTTTTTTCCTCAGAATTGAGCGATTCCATAATTTATTCCTTGTGCTTGTTCTACAAATCTAACTGTTACTGCCTACCACAATTATTTTGATTTCTTTTAGTGTTTCTTAAAGCCAGAAAGTTTCCATTTGAACTGCCTTTAGTTTTTAAGTCATGTCTGTGATCTGCTTTGTTTCTACAAAATGAAACAACTGAAGGAACATCCTCAGAGACTGGTGATTCCATAGTTTTTGCCAGGGGTTGTATTTCTTCTCAGAGCATTCGTGTTTATGTAATTCTTATGTTTTGCAAAGGTACAATTAGTTTGTAAATTTTGTAAAAGGAAAAACTTTTCTTTTATCCAGAGTATGATCCACATTATTACTTCACAGCTTCTTTTCTGTCCTCTGATTCTGGTGTCACTTTGTTTTCAAGCAGACGATAAATATGTTGGATTTATGACTAAACCTGTTGGGGTCATCGTATCAGCCAGCATGATGGAGGTCTAATCCTGGGTCTGCCCCAAACACCTCCCCCAGGACGCACCTGGTCAGGAGTCGGACCACCTGTGCTGTATGACTGCGTCCACCCTCTGGAGGAAGCTCACTTCTGCTGCGGTGATCTCATTCAGCTAGCGGTCACAGGTGAGAACGTAGGGAGGAACTTCACTTTCACACCCACCTGTCTCAGGTAGAGCCCGGGCTGACAGAGGAAGCTGGGAAACACGGTGGTGATACTCGCCATCTCTGACCGAGGCCTTGGTTTAGCGCCTTCACAGTCACACCCCTCTGACATCACAAGCCCAGACCTAAATTAGTGTTTTATTTTCCACACTTCTGTTCTTCCCTTTTATTTTCATTCACACAGACAGAACGAGCTGGCTCCGTTCAGTTTTTACTTTTTATTTGTACATCCAGAGCCTGTAATAAAGGAAACGTCTGCAGGATGTAAATGGAGAAAGGAGTACAAAATAAAGGCACTTAACTTACACTTCCCACCTCCATTAAATAGCTTTTCTTTGCTCTTCTGTACACATATTTACAGACTTGATCGGACAGTGAAGGAGACGGAAACATGATCACAGAGACACAAAGCTAAAGGAGCAACACTGACAGGTAACTACGACAACATGGTTGATAAAATCCTCAGAAAAAAGAATCAGATTAAGGACAGGAAGCAGGAAAGAAAAGAACTGCTCCTTCACAATAAAACACTCTGTGTGTGTCTGTGTGTGTGTGTGTGTGTCAGTGGGAGGAGCTGCGGTCGTTGGCGACGTCCTGCAGGCGGCGCAGCAGAGCCGAGTGGCTGTCTGAACAGACGCGTTTGGGTGATGCTTCCTCCTCCAGGGGCATGCTGCGCTTTCTGGTTGGAGTCTCTCCAGTGCGGATCATGCTGTTGATCTCCTGGAGTCGCTGAGGGGTCAGAGGTCACAGGTTACTTAATATCAAACAGGTTTAAGCTCTGATCAGCTCTAAAGGTCGGTGGTTTTGTATGAAGACATAAGTGTGCAAACTTCTCTCAGTCTGAGCTGCATGTGTTCAGATTCTCCAGTTTAACCGGCCGGATTTACAGAAAATCCACCAGATTCAGAGTTTTTTGGTCATTAAACAAATTAAAGTTACTCCAACGTCTACACATGGTCAGCTGATCGATCGCTGTCACAGACAGACGGACTTCCTGGATACTGTTGCTGGGTAAAGAAGACGTAAAGACTCACACCTCTGACTCTGAGCTGCTCGTTCATGAAGCACTGCACTCCTGTGCTGCTCTTTGATGTTATGCAGCAGAATAACTGCAGCAGCAGAGGCTCAGCGGGAAATTACAGCTGAAGGTCGTTAAAATGTTTCCGTGTAAACGGCGTCTCAGAGTCGCAGATGTGATTTGCTCATCAGGAGACTTCCTGTGACCTCAGAGAATCGTCCCACAGCTTTGGCTTTGTGTCTATGTCCCACATCATGACAGATATGACTGATTATAGACGAGGCCTGAAAACTGCTCTGAGTGGAATCTGAGCTGAAACAGGAAGACTCGACCTCTGAAACGGCGCATCGTCAAAGTTTTTCCACTAATAACGACGGGCAGCTGTGAATGTTGCTGAACGTATGTGTGCGCAGTGAGTCGCGTGCGGTCTTACGTTGGGGGGGCTGCTGCTGATGTAGTAGTAAATCTTTTCCCGGGGGGTTGTCGGTGAGGGGGCGGAGCCTGTCTTGTGAGGTGAGATGTAGATGGAGTGTTTGCTGGACAGAAGAATCCGACGGGGAGATCCGGTCCTCAGGGAGGGGTACGGACACAGAGGCGGGGTCTCCACCTGAACACGCAAAGAACAAAGAGATCAGGATGAGCCACGACTGACCATCAGCCTCCGTGTGTTAATCCCAAAGCCGCACAGCTTGTGTGAGCGGAGACTCACTTTATAAGTCACCGGTTTAAATTGCATTAAGGTTTAAATTTGCATTATTAGGGGCGTGGTCTCGTTGACTGACAGGCGGCTGTAGCTGCTGGTTGTTTGCTAGGCTTCCCCTCAGCTACGATGTACGTATGCTACGATAAACTGTCTTCAGCACGCAGTTAAAACGATCTGAAACAAAGATGTTCCTCTGACCCCGTTCCTATAAAACACCAGTTAACTGTGCATTAATAAATCGATTCGAATGGCTGTGAATCAGTCCTCAGTGATGGTAAACGTCCACGTACCCCGGCAGTCGGCGAGTTCGGCGAGTATCTCAGAGCGAAGCGTGTCATCTGCTTGATGTATACGTTGTTGTAGAAGTGGATCAGGTCCCCTCGCTCCTCCTCCTCCCCGGCACTGGAGGTGAAGGACGTTTTGTTGGAGGTGTTGGTGGGCGTGGAGGGGGCACTGCCAGGCTGGGGGGCCGGTAAGGTGCTGCTGGAGCGAATAGGGACCGGGCTGATGTCACCACCTGCCGGACAGAAAAACAGAGTCAGGGCACGCCGACGCCGGCGTCTGGATGTGAGTGTGAACACAAAGATGGACGACGCGTCGCTGCTTCTGTTCACAGAATTAAATCCAAATACGGACTCTAGCTGATTAAAGTAAAAAACTGCAGGAAACAGAGGAGCTGGGGTGGAGGTGGGCTACAAAGAGGCCTGCAGTGACTGCGGACAGCAGCTTAAACAGACGCAGAGCCGCAGGGATGATCTCTGTGGGAAACAAAGGTTTCCGATCCTTCCACATTCTGAGGTTTAACTGAACCCACACAAAAATAAAACCACCAGCTTTGGGCTATAAACGAACCCAACCACCACTAACCAACTCACCAAAAAACAAAGAAATACGACTTTTCCAGACATGGACAACATCTGGGTACAAAGTGAAAAGACATCAAGAAGAAGAAGAAGACGTCCCTTTGCGTTCACACGTGGCTAAAGAGCTCCTCGACGCGTCTGCAAACACCTCGGAGGAGCAGCAGATCCAAAGCCGGAGCTCTGACTGACCGAGCCGCCGAGCACGAGGGAACGATCACCTCAGACCGTCTGCGGACTCCGAGCAGTTTCATCCTGGATGCCTGTGAAGCACTCACAGCTCTGATAAACAGCAACTGCTGGAAATCAGCCGGAAAATACGACCTTTCACCTTTCAGCCTGTTTCAGACATTAAGTGGGCGGGTTCTAAAGGCGGGACTGACTGAGCAGGTTCAGGTAAAGCTCAGGACGATTCGGGTTTTTTACCTGCTTCCTGGCTTCCATCAGCGGATGGGTTCGGTTTGTTGGTGCCGGAGTGACGCCTCTTCCTCCCTGAGATCAGCACACTCCTGTAGACCTGAAACATGAACATCACAGAACATCACAGAGGCTGCAGATCTGCGCTCAGCACAAGCTCAGTTACAGTGGTCGGGGGATGGGAAGGCTCTGAGGTTTGATGGGAAAAGCTGAGAGTTTCTTACGTTGCTGCTGGCCTGAGGCTGAGAGCGGTAACACTTCATGATGTTCTGGAAGGATCTGTCTTCTTTGGTCACCTGACAGAAACAAACAGGTCACAGGTTACTTCATCGGGATCAAACAGAGATGTTCCTCCAGCCTCAGGACAGGCTGACTGACAGGCAGATGTTGAGGGACCGGCATCACCAGCGAGCACGAGGAGGCTCTGAGAGACTGAAGGAACGAAGGTAAACGCTGGAGACACTCCGCGTCTGGGGTCGCTGACGGTGCTGCACTCAAACTTTGTGGTAAACCTCTGCCCCCTGCTGGTGGCAGTTTCACTAGGCTGTTGCAGAGAGTGGGAGCGGTTATCTTAATAAATAAATGCTGCTGTCATGCTGGCTTCTTCACACCCTCCAGTTTTAGCTTATCTGGATCACATAACCTAAGAGAGAGCGCCCTGATGATGATGATGTGTGATGAAGAAGAACCTACGGACCTTCGCCATGACATAAACGGCGCACATGAGGAGCTGGTCGAGGTGCCGGTCCATCATCATTTCAGTGCAGTGCACCAAAGAATATTCGAAGCACGTCCAGATCTTCCTCCTGAGCTCAGACGAGATGTCCAGCTTGGCGCAAAGATCTCGGAGGCGGACGCTGGCCAGGTGGTACACCTGCGACAAAACAGCACAAATAAATGATAAAAACATTCAATTGATGAAATCCTTCTTCCAGAGGTGAGGAACGAGGTCCACACAGAGCATGTGCAGACAGGTGAGTCGCACCTTCCTGAAGAACAGTGGCAGAGAGCCCTTCCTCAGCGGGCCGCTGGCCGGTTTGGTGGCCGGTTTGGCAGCAGGTGATTGGATGGCGATGGTGCCGGTGAGAGCCTGCGCTGACAGCGGCTGCAGGGCGGCCCCGGGCTGCCCAGTCACGCTCACCTGCACCGGAATGAAGGTGATCCCTCCGCTCTCATTGGCTATCCCTGCAGAGAGGTCAGGGGTCAGTGTGCCGTTTCTTATCTTTACTTCACCTGTGTTTGCCGACCCTCACCCTGCACTGGGATGGTCACCGTCTGCCCGTTGTTGGCGGTAACGGTGGCGGTTGCCATGGTGACCACAGTCTGCCCCGCCGGGATGGCCGTGACGAGGCTCGCGGGTTTGGTGACGGCGGTTGCTGCCGCCGTGCCGGTGCAGGGGGTGGAGCCGCTGGAAGCGAGGCCAGACTCGCTGTCCACGGGGTCGACAAACAGGCGGCGGCGGGCTGTGCCGGTTGGAGGGGAGCTGTAACGGTCCAACAGGGTGGTGGGGGAGGGGGAGACACCTGCAGAGGGAGGAGGTGAGTTTATTTAGACCTCCCTGACATCACTCAGTGAGGCTCATGAACCTTAAAACTGCAAACAGGAAGCACACACAGACACAGACACACAGACACACACAGACACAGACAGACACACACAGACACATACACACAGACACAGACAGACACACACAGACAGACACACACACACACACACACACACACACAG
This sequence comes from Pterophyllum scalare, assembly GCA_024447675.2. NCBI lineage: Eukaryota > Metazoa > Chordata > Actinopteri > Cichliformes > Cichlidae > Pterophyllum > Pterophyllum scalare. The sequence goes on from JAMQGT020013927.1 coordinate 12,941, forward strand.
ACACACACACAGACACACACAAAGACAGACAGACACACACAGACACACACAGACAGACACACACACACACACACACACACACACAGACACACACACACAGACACACACACACAGACACACACACACACACACACAGACACACACACACACACACAGACACACACAGACACACACACACACACAGTTCGCAGGTGTGACAGGACAGACATGCTCACCTTTGAGGGTGCTGCTGCTGCTGAGTTCAGCTCCTCGGCTGACGGGAGTGACGGGAACGCCGCCGGAGCCGCTTTCATCGTGCTGCTCCAGATACTGAGGAGGCATCACCTGAAACGCACACAGAGCCAGGACGGTCACACCGCGGAAAAACACCCGAAACAGACAAAGAAAACGAAGCAGGAACAAACGTTTCATACAGCAGCTTTTCCGTATTTACGGGTCAGGGCGGAATTTCGTTGGCAGGGCCGATAAGCTGATGCTTCCTGGTTACCTTTGGTTGGACAGGTGTAAATACCCCCGCCTTTTATCTCACTTACACAAATGAAACTTCAGCCTGTGACTCAAACCTGGAGCTGCAGGTGTATCCGTGGCTCTGAAAGTAACGGATGAAATCCTAAACACAAACTAATTCTCACTCAACAGCAGTCAGCAAAAAGGCAACAAGCTGACATCACAGCGCACTCTATATTAACAACAAAGCAGAAACGCACAAAGTACAAAGAAAATATGGATGTAAGTAAGTTCAAATGTAACAAATACAAAAGAAAGCTAATAAAAACTGAGTGGGACATTAAAAAGGGACCTAATCCAGAGGTAGATAAATAAACTCAGAGCCTGCCGTTGTTTTAAATGTTACTTTTGATGCAAATAAATGTGTTTACTGTATATTTATGTATCTGTGATCAGAGAGCTGAAACAGTCCTCCTGCGTCTGCTGACAGAAGCTGCAGCCTCGCAGCAACAGCAGGAAAATGAAAACTGACTCCAGTTCATCCTGACAACCAGCAGCATCCTGACATCTGTCAACTAAAACAATTCATGAACGCACCTCCTGGCAGGTGGGGACCTGGTCTTTGGCCCCGCGGAGGCTCTCCCACAGGGGGGAGTCGCCGGTCCAGGACAGACTCTCCAGAACCTGCTCCTCCACCTGGTTCAGGTGCTTCACCACCTCCCGAAACAGACCCTGCTCCGACCGCACCAGCACCTCGATCACCTGCACACACAGAGTGACACGGGCTGAAGAAACCAGGAGCTTTTCACGCTGAGACACGCTGAGACAGCTCAAAGCCGACATCCTTCCCATCTTTTTCCATCCATTTGTGTGTGTCTGTCGTAGCAGAGGTTGTTTGGATACAGCACGTACGGATACCTTGTAGAAGTGATAAGCAGGCAGCTGGAAGATCCTGATCACGTTGGGGAAATCTCCTGGAGGTCTGTAGGAGAAGATGACGATCTCCAGACAGCAGGCCAGCAAAGAGCGGTGGAAGACATCCTGCTCCAGAATACACTGCAGCACGCACACACACACACACACACACAGCAGAGGGATGTTACACTGATGAGAGAAATCAGTTGGTTTGGAAACCATTAACTATCTTGAAAAGATAAAACTATGCTACTAACTAACGATGCTGGTTCAGACAGAAAGCAGTCAGAAGACACAGAGCACTCAGCACCGGATACTGGTTTTGGGTCTGAGCACTTCAACCCTGAAACAGCGTCTACTGCTCGTTTCAGACAGGATGAACTGAGGGGCTGCTAAAGGAGCAGAGTGAGATAAAGGAGGATCATTCTGATCTGTGGATCATGCAAAGCTGCTCTAATAAAGTCCAAAAGTAAAAGCACGGAGCTGGAAATGAACAGAATAAGTGGGTTTCCCTCACAGACAGGTCGGCGTCTCCCAGTATCATCTTCTCTCTCGATGACGGACTCCAGGATCCTGTAGTAGAGCGCCTCCGCCAGGTGGAAGTACTTCACCGCCATGTCTGCGAGGACAAAATTTACTCAGGCCGTTTTACAGCGGGTCAGCCGTGCACAGTGATGTGAGTCTGCGTGCGTACCTTTCCCCATCGGCCTGCCGCCGTCCTCATAGTGCTGAGAGAAGACGTCAAACATGTCCTTCAGGCGCCGGCTGACGGCTTCACTCGGGTCTCTGGCACAGCTCCTGGGCAAAAGTAAAAGCACACATGATGACTTCGCTGTGCGGTGGAGCAGATGTCTAAAGAAACAGAAGTCTTGAGCTCGCCGTGGGTTCAAGTCTCTAAAAGCATCCCGAAAGGTACCTGAGCGTCTCGGCCAGCTTCGCGCTCGGCCCCTGTTTGGTGCCCGACAGCAGAGTGTGGAGACGCCCCACGCTCTTCATGGCGGAGGAGAGCGGAGACGTCAGGCCGCCATCCTGCACGTACTTCCTCCCTGTCAGAGGGGTGGAAACCTTCAGAGCCGAGGCCTGATGGGAGGAGAGGCGGCGGGTTAGTGAGGCAGGAAGGAAACCAAACAGGGAGGATAAAGAGGCGGATTCACATCTTACGGTGAGGTGGGAGTGAAGCCTGAAGGCGGCGCTGTCCTGGTTCTCCGGCCCTTCGCACAGGCAGGGCCCCGGGGTGCCGATGTCCTCGCTCGCCCCCTCCCCGGTGAAGATCCTCTCATCCAGACTGCCGGTGGCCAAAACGTGCTCCTCGTAGAGGCGGCTGAGCGCCAAACTGAGGGCAGATCAGAGCAGGGAGGGAGTCTCAGGGAGCGACAAACCAAACTGGACTAACACGTCTAGAGAAGGTCACAAACTTACAAACTGTCTCCAAAATTCATGGGATCCAGGAAGCCGGTCAGACTGTCCTCTTTTCCTCGGAGAATCTGGGAGAGGAGACCTAACGTGAGAGGATGTTCACACCACCAACAGGAAGCACCGGACTGCACCAGAGGCAGCAATGCTTAACCAACATCCTGCGGGCTGTATGAACCTTCCTCAGAATGAATAGTACATTTATTTTTAATGACTGAACATTCCGGCTGTTTCTGCGGAGGGACCGAGTTATATATCAGAAACATGTTTTCCTTTAATTTAAAGTGGAATGACCCTTTTATTTGAAAGCTTTCAAAATGAGCTAAAGCATCAACAGAACGAGGAGAACCCACATCCACTGGTGAAACGCTGCCCCCAGTGGCCAAAGCCTGAGTTACACTAAACTTTAAAGTGTGGATTTGTTTTTGTTTTTGAGACCAAATGAAGTCTGAGACGCTTTGAAGAAGATGAGGACATCAAACTTTGATCTGAAATGGGCCGGATCAGTGAAACTGCCCTTTTAACTACACGTGTAATCCCTGAGAAATCTTAATATAAGAAAATAAAACACAATTTCAGTCTCAGTTTTCCTACATGATGAAGAAATGATTCAGCACGACTCTTTGGGCTGAAATTAGAAGAAATAAATTACAGAGAAAGTTCTGCCCAGACTGTAATTATGAATCAGAAAGTTTCTGTTAATTCACAGAAAATATACAGTTTTTTTTTTACTCTGGACCCATTGTAAAAAAAAAAAAGTGCATCATTTCGTGTTTATCTGTTGCTTTATTACTTTGGTGCAGTATGGTTGGCTGTGGGGGAGCTGTTTATCAGGAGGAACAGCTGTAGTTAAAAGTCCAAAGTTTATGTCCTTCACAGTTTCCAAAGCCATCCAGTGGGCCAGACTGGAGTCTTTGCCGAACCAATTCTGGCCCCCGGGCCTTATGTTTGACAGCCCTGCTTTAAGAGAAACCTTCAGGATGCTGCTCCGAGACATCGATGTGGATCTAGAGACTCAGCACCTGCTCAGGTATGCCCCTTAAACTGAATAACCCCCTGAATCCCGGCAGTGACACACTGACGTGTGAGGAAGCGTCTCACCCTCTTGTGGAAGAGCTTCTTGATGAAGGGTTTCCAGAAATGCTCTTTGACTCCTTTGGCCTCCAGCACCAGGCCGTCGTGCAGCTGGCACAGCTGCTCGATGGAGCAGTACGGGCCCGACGCCGGCCGGAAGTCCTTACTACTGAAGTCCTCTGGAAGACCTGCAGGATGGAGAGATGGTGAGAACAACATGGACCACATCCTTCATCCTTTTACTCTTCATGATTTTATTCTCCTCCTGCCCGGAGCCCCCCCGCTCAGGCTCTGTTCAGACAGAAGAGCCACCTCCTCAGAGACGCCCCCGCCCTGAGTCACATCGGTGTACGATTATTGTGTTGAGTTACAGTCACTGACTCACTGTTTGTTAGAGTCTTGTTTCTAATATTGATAAGCCATGGAGGATCTTCACTCACGGAGCTCCGCTTAAACAATCAGGATCATCTAATCCTGCTTTATCAGTTTAGATCAGCAAAGCTGGATTTATTAATCCAAGCAGACAGCTGTCCACAGCGTAAACTGACCGACGATCACTGACGCGTTTGTTCCTGACGGTCGCACGAGTGTGTTTCAACAGGAAGTTTATTTCACACCTGCAGCAGGTGTTTTATCCAGGCTCTGTGGCAGCTTTGAAAAAAAGCGGAGAAGGTTTCCTTGAACCCAAACTGTGATCTTCATCTAAACCTAAACAGGAGCTTCTCACGTCTCCTGAGGGACCTGAACCTGCATGAGACCGCGCTGGCAGATTACAGCTCGCAGACTCTAAACTGAATCCACTGAATTTCTGAAGTTCCAGCAGAATCAGGACCACGTTGATGTGTTTCCCTCGTCAGCAGGTGGATGGACAGTTTGTTCGGCTGTACCCTTCCTGCATGGCTTCATTCAGTGTTAGCACACACATCCGGTCCAACAGGCTGAATATTTAAAACACATTCCCTCCTCTCAGAGTTCGTCTCACTCTGAAAACTCCCTGATCCTCTAATCTCTGGGTTTGACCTCCCTCTCAGCTCGCGGTTTTTCAGCTCAGCCTCTCAGTTTGTGGCTGACTGGATCTGATGATGTTTCAGGGCCATTTTTCACCGTGAAGGAAGCTTCCTTTCTCTCAGGAACAGAGCTGGAGGGGGGCAGAGGAAACAGGACAGGAAGACAGGGCGGCGCTGATAGAGCCGCTGCGGGCTGCTTTTGGTTTAGATTTATTTCATGTGTTTGAGGCTGCAGGTGAGCGATAAGCAGGCTTCCTTTACAGGCCACATTAAACGTCACGCTCCACAAATCTGTGGACGAAAACATAGAGACGAATATTCTACGGGACGCACACATTCACACACGCAGTGTTATTAGTGCAGCTCGTGTTACTCTTAGTTAATAGTTTTCCAAAAATTAAACCTGCCACAGTCATTATAGGGCTGAGTGTGGACATAAAAACTGGACTTGAATGAGAATGAAGGCTCGGCCTCCCCACAGCAAAAACCAGCAGACTGAGAGTCTGAGGCTCCGTCAGCTTCAGGAGGGCCCCGCGGCGGAGCACCTTTGAAGTCCGGGTTGAGCAGGTCCTTCCTGGCGTTGCACAGCAGCGCGTTGGTGAAGACGAGGTCGAGGGCGCACAGCAGCAGGTGGTACGAGTTCACCAGGTCGTCGCTGATCATGGGGAAGTTCCCTGAAAGAGACAGAATCAGGAAGAGGGAATCATCGTGCCTGCGGGCTACGTTGGCACAAAGTGTGGAGGCAGGTTCAAACTCGACTCTTCAGCCTTCAGGTGGAGAAAACTGCAGTGAAAACTGTTTGAGCCACAGATCAGGTCTTAATGCCATATTCACACAGAAGTATTAGCTGGAAATGGTTCGTGTTTGACGGCTGCAGAATGGGAAGAATGAGAGACTTAAGAGTGAATTTCTAGGATAATAAATAAAGCTGATCAGAGAACATAATCCAGCTCCTGTGGAAATCACAAGGACGCTCAGATCCTCACCTGTGCTTCATAATAACTTTGTTTGTTTTATGGGAGGATGTTTCTGATGGTTCCACCTCCAACGCTCTGTGGCGGGCTGCAGCCGAGCGTGAAGCAGAGGAGGGGAGGAGTCGCTGCCCCGAGTGGAGCTGCTCACGTATCTCTGGGTCTCGTTTATGAGTGAGTGGAGGGTGAAGCGGGAGACTGACGGATGGATTTGACTGTCTGTTGTGGTGGAGAGCGCGCTGAGCGAGAGAGCGAAGAGAAAGCGGCAGGTGAGGAGCTCAGTTAGAGCTGCTGCTCCTCCACGTGGAGGTTTGGGTGGCATCTGACCAGGATGCCTCCGAGGTGAGTTGTTTCTACAGGGAGGAGACCCTGGTGCATGACACACCTCAGAGTCCTCCCAGAAGAGCTGGAGGAGGGGGCAGGAGATGGAGGTCTGGATAACTCTGCTGCCCCCACAGTTCAGCGAATGTTACCGCCACCCTGCTTATCTTCACCTGGATTTACCTGCAGCTCCTGTGAGGACGCTGATTATGGTGGCGTTTGTGCACAATCATCAAACTGCTGCTGATAGTGGTGGGAAGACACCGGCTGCCTGTCTGTGAAGCGATTCTGTTTGCACTAGGGGGCGCTGTGACTGCTGAATATTTGAATAGACGTTAATTTATGAGAACAGAGAGTGTGTGTGTGTGTGTGTGTTTACCTTTGGTGTGGACAAACAGCACCCAGCAAAAGTTGAAGACCTCGGTCACGGTGCACGGGTGGCGTCTGCAAAACAAAGACCGGAGAGGGTTAATGGGCGGGGTCGCGTCTACACATGGATTTATGGATGAAAGGAACCTCGTCATGATTCAGACTGTTTTAAATTTAAGTCGCTCCTAAAATGGACAAAAACACCAGGACACACCAGGGAACTGTATACTGAGTGATTAATATGAAGGCGAGGTCAAAGGTCGTGGTCCCACCTCTGTTTGCGGCTGCGGTGCACTCGCGGCGGCTCCTCCGACGGCGCCTTAAATATGGACTTGAAGATGGGGACGTACTTCTTGAAGATGACGGCGGTCACGATGAAGTTGCGCTCCAGCTTCTCGGTGCTCTGGCGGAAGTCCTGCGGCAGCTCGGCCATGTCCTGCCACTTCTTCATCTTGTTAAAGAACTCGATGAGGCTGGAAGAGGAGCAGGCGGCGGGAACGTGAAGCCCGCTGATCGTGTCATCGATCGGCGTCATCGATCTAAATCCTCAGTTTTCAGATTAAAACATTTTCACAGAGGAAACACCACCTCTCACTTCCTGTCTGAGAACCTGCATCTTTGTTAATTGTGAGTTTTTGTGCTGCTGTTTGTCAGATCAGTGTGTTTAAATCTGCTGATTGATTAGACTCGTTTCTGTTCCCGCACAGGTGAGATTAAATATTTCACCTCACTCAGGTGTGATGATCTTATTACACATTACTACAAATCTCATATTTGGAGCTCGCTGTTATGATCACCTGTGAACAACTCAAGACTTTAGAGATTTTTTTCATTTTCTGAAACAGGAAGTGAGAAGGTCTCCTCGCTGTTTCAGCCCTCACCTGATCCCCGACCCCACCTGTGTGCCATTATGTAATCAGCACCCTGCACGTGTGTCCACAGCTCGTCTTAGTTGGCTCATGTTAAGGCTCACGATGCTGTAATTACGTTTCTATTCTATTCAATTCAGTTTTATTTATATTGCAGCAAATCAGTCGCCTTTACACTGTACGGTAAATAACCTACAATACCACAAACAGTCGTGAGGATGACGAGCATCAGACCGACCTCATCTCGGCGCAGCGCAGGATTCTGGTCAGAGAGACGTAGTTCCCCTCGGCGGTGCCTTTTCCCACCGTCGGCACCGACGACCTGCAGGCCACATAGAGGGCGCAGGCCAACCAGTGCAGCTCGCTGCCCTGCAGCACAGGAAATAAGGCAACATTTACTTTATTCAGATTTTTATTTAAAACTTAGAAATGAGCAGAAATGCAGACAGAACACCCATTTCCTTTGCTGTCATGAATAACTCAGGCTATAAACACTGAGTTATTACCAGGTAACGTCACACTGCACCGAGGCTGGAGTCCAGTCCCTGATCTGGACCGAGGCTGACCTCAAAAATACTTTTCTTTTTAAAACAAATAAAGCTTTCAATAATCTGAACTTGAGTTTAAACCGGTCTTAAGCATCTCTGGGAACATTCATTGTCAGGGTTTTATTTCAGACCTGCTCTCACGTGGTCCAGACGTGAGAAAAGGTGGTTTCCAAATCAGCAGTCTGGTGGGCAGATTAAAGGAAACCTACACAGAGACAGATCAGGGTACACGTGCACCAAGTTTCCTCGAACAAAGAGCCTGAGAAAACTAAAAATAACTTTCCCTGGAAGTTCTTCATAAAGCATCCGAGCCCTTCAGGGAGCTCCTCGGCTGCAGGAGCACCACAATGAGGCTCTGCATCATTTTTCACTTCACGCAACAAAATAAAATATTCACAATTCACACAATCCCATTAATGCATCTTTGTGAGCTTTGGATGAGCAGAAACTTCATGTTTTTCTGTAAAAATATGAAATACAAGCTCAAATCTACAGAATGTCCCATGACAAAAAAATAAGAGGTTTAAATGACTGGGCACAAGCGCACAATTCAACAGTCTTTACAGTTCACTGATCTGCTAAGTCCTGTGATGGGCTTGTCAATTCAATTCAATTTTATTTGATTTAAATAGCGCCAAATCACAACAAACAGTCGCCTCAAGGTGCTTTATATTGTAAGGTAAAGACCCTACAATAATACAGAGAAAACCCAACAATCAGAACGACCCCCTATGAGCAAGCACTTGGGGACAGTGGGAAGGAAAAACTCCCTTTTAACAGGAAGAAACCTCCGGCAGAACCAGGCTCAGGGAGGGGCAGTCATCTGCTGCGACCGGTTGGGGCTGAGGGGAGAGAGACAGGACAAAAGACATGCTGTGGAAGAGAGCCAGAGATTAATAATGATTAAATACAGAGTGGGGTGTAAACAGAGTGCATCATGGGAAGCCCCCAGCAGCCTAGGCCTATAGCAGCATAACTAAGGGAGGGTTCAGGGTCACCTGATCCAGCCCTAACTGTAAGCTTAATCATAAAGAAAGTTTTAAGCCTAATCTTAAAAATAGAGAGGGTGTCTGTCTCCTGAATCCAAACTGGGAGCTGGTTCCACAGAAGAGGGGCCTGGAAGCTGAAGGCTCTGCCTCCCATTCTACTCTGAAGTATCCTAGGAACCACAAGTAAGCTGGCTCCCTGTGACAGCTCGGACAGGCTCCAAACACCCCATGACCCTGAATCAGGTATGAGGTCATCATTTTAGAACGTAAACTCAATTCAGAGCTGAACTTCATGATTGAACCTGCTCTGATAATTAAACAAGAAGTAAGTAAAGTTGTTACTGAAGAAAAATTCACCGTCGTACTGAAGGAATAAGCTTCCAGATATGCTTGGACTACTGAGTAAAGCTTTAAAATCAATGTGGTGGTTGACATCCTCTCTGCAGGTATCTCCTGCTGGCCCCGTCCATGCTCTCATCCAATGGGCACTGGAAGTACTACAGTGCTGCAGTTAAACGGGCGGGGGGCTGTGCCCCCTCCGGACACGCCCCTGGCCCGTGAACACTGAAACCCCGTCGGAAACAGATACACATGGCTACCTGTCGCAGGTGAGCGGGCCTTACCTCCAGGGTGAAGTTCCTGCTGATGTTCTCGTAGGTCTTCCAAGCCTCGCCGCTCGCCTCCTCGTCCATGTTCAGGGCTCTGCACAGGTCTTCCAGCCCGCTGCGGGCTCTCTGCAGAGACTCGTCCTCTTCGCTCATTTTCACCGCGGTGACCGGATAAAGCGCGTCTCCGAAGACCAGAGGGGTCTCCCGCCGCGAGCCAGACTCTGTTCGCGGGGCTGTTTGCTGAATAACGGCGTTATTACGGAACTGCGCGGTTGCCGGACGCCGAGGCCATTTAAAGTCCTCTGACAGATACGCACAGCGAAGACGCTGCGGACGCATGCGCAGCTGCCAACCACAGCGTGAAACGTCACGTCTCTGCGTATGTGCCATAGCGAATAGCACAAACAGCGTAACTGGGTCCCGCCCACCAAAGCTGTATAGCAGAGCGTGAATTGGTGGGTCGACCTGTCAATCACATGGTTACTGCTTCCTGTTGTTGCGTTTTTGTGAGGCGTGTGGCGCTCTGGCTGTCCGGAAGTCCATGTGAAAAACATTACATTTAATTTTTCCAAAGTTTGTGAGCGATAAAAGGCGGGAAGCACAAATTTATCCAAACTTTTAGATGAAAGCTCATCATTCGGCGCATGAATCTCTGCTTCATACCATCTGCCTGCCGCACACCGCGGAGTCACGAGTGTTTGTGTCCGTTATCCTCCTGCAGCTCACCTGCGAGCACATTTAACTGGAAAAACCAGCCCCAGGGAAACGGGCCGGATAAACGTTAGCCATTAGAGCTTTAGCTTAACAGACGAAGGAAATTAATGCACGTTTATCACGATCATTATGTGCACTAGAAATTATACAGACTGGTCAGAAATAAACAAATGTTAATTAAATGCTGGATGCGCTGTAAGTGTGCAAAGTTTTGATTAAATCTTTGATAATCTGTGCCAGCTGTGCAGTCAGAGATGACAGGAACTGTTTCACAGTTAAATGAAGCGTCCATAAACTTTACTTTTCTCTCAGGATTTTCTCAGCAGGAAAACAGGGTCAGTAAGCCTCCACAGTGGTTGGAAAATGAGTAATAAGAAGTAACGATTTTAGTCACAGAATTACACATTAATCAGAGTGACCATAGCAAACAGGAGATGCTCTGTAGTTTGAATAAGTCACATAAAATGAGAAAACATGAAATTCAGAGCAGAGAAGCAGCTGAGAGGCAGCATGGAGTCAGAAATCCTCCGTGGTTTGACTGTGACTCCTGCAGCCTTAAACCTCATTAATAACCTGCTAATAAAGTCTGACAGTTAAACTGAGGCTGATGCACAAATGCAGTTTGTGCAGCTGGAAAGCCACGAAGTTCATCATGAACTCAGACAGGCTGCAGGACGATGGGTGGAGCTGCAGTGCTGCACAAGGAAACGATGACGAGAGGTTTGTGGAGCATCATCTGGATGCTGTAAATGATGTTTAGACTCCTTCCTTCTTTCAGCTGCTGCCTTTAGGGGACACTACAGCAGATCATCTGCTTCCATCTCACCTCGTCCCAGCATCCTCCCGTGTCACACCAACCCTCTGTATGTCCTCCCCCTCTCCTCCTGCCAGCAGCTCCATCTTCATCCTGCTGTAAAGCTGAACCCTGTTAGGTAGGAACGCTTCCTGCTTCACTTTCTCACCTGTTGGGCAAACTTTAGGCACCAAAACCGCAGTTAGATTTAGGAAAGTAGAGGTCACATGGCAGCTAAAACAGGAAAAATGGCTTCAGATGAGCAGTAAAAGAGTAAAAATAAAAACTGAGTTTTGTATTTTTACAATTTATTAAACATTTATTCTGACACACCTTCAGTTTCCTTTGGCATCAACTCATTCTGGTTTTTAACAATACGATTTTATTTCAAGAAAAATGAAGACAAAATTAAATAAATCACAAAGAATAAACTGAAGTGATCCTGTAGAAAAGCGCAGGCTGAGCATGAAAATATAAAGCTGGGAATGAGCTGGACAACTTTAAGCAGTTTCCACCCAAACCCACCGATGGATCAGCCACTTTCTGCCTCAAAGCCATCCTGCTTTGTTTCCAGGTGTGACCACATTTAGATGAGGAGGAGTCACCAAACAGACACCTGCTGATCAGTGATGTCCAGATACATCCCGAAGCTGAAGCTCCGCCTTCTTGGACGGTCTGTAAGTCCCATGAAGCCACAGCAGCCATATTATTGGTCAGTTCATTGCATTAAAAATGCTCCAACAGCACAAACACGGTCCCAGAGGTGAAGTTCCGGTGAAGCCCAGCAGACAGCTAGCAGCTACAGTCGCCTCGAGAGGCCACGCCTCGAATAATGCAAACTTTACACAGGTGAGTAATAGAAACACCCTCCCCCATACAGCTTTTGAATCATTCCTACCAAAATAAAGTGTCAATGAAATGAATTCTTTTCATAATAAAGTGTTTTATTGACTCAAATCAGCTTCAGGAAGTGAGCCGTTTCCTGCTTCATTTACCGGCACGTGTCCCTGCCGCTGTGACCTCACCTCCCCTGAGGTCAGTACTGCACCACGGTGAGCAGGTTGTAGGCGATGGTGTGTCTGATCACCTCCGCCGCGCAGTACGCGTCTCCAACGTAGGCCTCGATTTCTGGTTGGATTAAATACATTCCTGATGGGGCCATCTCCACGCTCCACTCGGGGAGGAAGGCGTCTCCCCGCCGCTCGCATAAGTTGTGCAGGACGCAGCAGGCCGCCACCACTTTGGGCATCATGGAGACGTCAAGGTCGCTCTTCTTCAGGAGGCACCGCCAGCGTCCTTTCAGACGCGTGAAGGCGACGTTGACCACGGAGCGAGCCGCGGTGAGCGCGTAGGTGAAGCGCCGCTGCTCGTTGGACAGCGGTTGCTGCTCGCTGTATCCTTTCATGAGCCAGGGCTTCAGCGGGAACGACGCGTCACCGATCAGATGCACGGGGATCTCCACGCCGTCGCTCAGCAGCGATTTCTGAAAGACAGGAAGCCTCACGCTTAATCTGGCCGCACCGAAACGCGTCAGATCACCTCACGCAGGTGACCTGGGAGCAGCAGAGCAAAATTTTAAATTCAGATAAAAAATATTTTAAAAATATTAAAAACAAACTGTTCTAAAGAGATCTAAATCACAAGATTTAACTAAAATATGAAAAAATGTAAATAAAAAAACAAACTTGGAATCACACATTTGGAAAATTACTCAAATATTTGAATAAAATATGAACAAACCATCTAAAAAAATATAAGAATCTGGCCTGTAAAATGGGTGAACCAAGTAAATTAAAAATGTAAACACTGAATTAAATGAAAGTTTCCAAAAATATAAATGAAATTTCTAAAATCAAACAGTTAAATATGAAAAAACGTAAACTAAAAACTTAAAATCAAATAGAAATAGAAATTAAATAGAAAAATTTCAACATGAATAAAATACAAAAAATCTAATAAAATGTTAAAACCCCTATTAAAAAAAGTTTATTTTATAATATCTGAGTATAACATCAGGAAAAAAATAACATTAATAAAAAATAAAAGCCTCCGTATTAAATGTGTGGAGAGTCACATATGAACACCTGTAAAACATTTTAAAAAGGCCCTGCCCACTCACCTCTCTGGGGAACAGGTAACCGTCGGGGCGGTCCTCCGCCTTCAGGTACAGGTCTGAGCCGGACAGGACGGCGGCGCTGCTCGTGCTTCCGGGCCAGCCGGCGTACACGTCGGTGAAACTATCGAGAAACAGGACTGAAACTATCGGTCGTTTCCATCACCGAGGACCCCAAAAATCACCAAAGCCTGAAGGTCCTGATTCAGAGCCTCAAACTGAACCCACAAAGGTTTTCCCCATTTTATTTCTGACAGTTAATTCACAATTTTACACATTTAATCAATATTTTTGCCTTTTTAGGCATTTTGGGACATTAAACCTGTTTTCTGGTATTTTATAAAAAATTTGCAGGTGCAGTAAATGTTTTATTCAATCTGTCCAGCTTTGAGGACATACTGGAATATTTTATTAGGACTATGCTGATGTTTTATGACCTTTAATTAATTTTATTCCAGTTTGTTAAAAACATCACATTTCAATAAACAGATTTTATTTATTTTAATTCTCTTTTGGTGTTTTTTTGGAAATTTTTGCCAATTTTATTATTCTTTTAACAGATTTATTTTATTCTAAATATGGGTGTTTCCAATTATTTATTTTAACATTTCATTTCCATTACCTGACGTCATATTCATAACTTTGCACGTGCAAAGCGTTTCTGGGACTAATCACTAATCGACTGTCTGCGGATCGATTAATCACCGTCACGGGGCGCCTACCAGACGTCGTGGTCCACCACGGCCTGCAGGATGACGGAGTGCCAGCCCCGCCGGTTCTGGTAGTGGTCCGGGTTGTCTCGCGGCGGCCCGATAGGGATGTGCGTACCTCCGATGGCTCCTGCGCACTGCGGGTAGCGGCGGTCCTTGAAGGCGCGGATGGTGTCGTCCAGGCGCTGTCCGCGCGGCAGCGACACGAAGCGCCGGTACAGCCGCTCCACGATTGCCGCCGTGACCTGCCGCACGATGGTGCACACGGTGGCGATGCCCACGCCGAACATGTCGGCGATGGAGCGGTACTCCCCGGAGCGCGCGAACCACCACAGCGCGATGGCGAGGCGGCGGCGCGGCTCGATGGGGACGCGGTAGTTCGTCCGACGTCGCTTAATCGCCGGTCCGAGGAGTTCGACAAGGTAGTCGAAGGTCGCCCGGGTCACGCGGAACTGCGCCTTCCACGCGTCGTCGTCGAACATCGCCGCCGCGGCCCAGAAGTTTTCCCCGGGAGTTCGGTTCCGGACCCAGACCAGCCTGCTGGTGGAGCCGACAAGGCTGAGGACGGCAGCCACGGAGGACAGCAAGAAGGCTCGCCGCCTCCGTAGGTACTGCCGCCGACGCCGCTCCCGCTCCGCCATCTCCCGCACCCTCCTCCGCCGCAAGAGCTCCGCCTGGAGCCGGTACAGCTCGAACAGGCAGGAGGCGGCCGGCGGCTGAACGCAGAGGCCGAGCGCGGAGCAGAGCGACGCGGCCGGCAACCCCAACGCCTCCGCGTCCTCCCGCTCAGCCATGACGATCTCCTTCTGCGGGGCTGAGTGGAGGTTAACCCGGCGCGGCAGCGCCGCCTGTCGGGCCAGATGCACAGTGACACGAAATCTCCGCTAAGTCAACAAACTGTTTACGTCAGACACGGAAATGTTTGGTTTTTCACTAAAATGATCACATTTATTATTTGGAGATTTCTTAAAATCGGTTTTGGTATTTTGGGGACATTTAATTACACCCTTATTTATTTTTTAAATTATGGCACATTTAGAACTTTATTTTAAACATTCTGACATTTTTCAGGGTGTTTTTCTGTGATTAATGATTTTTGCTCATTAAGTAAATATAATGTAAACATAATGCTTTCCAATAATAGTGGGGACATCTTATGTTTTTGATATTTATAATTAAAATTTAAAAATTTAATTCCATTTTCTTTTCCAGCAATTTGAAGGTGTAATAAAAATTTCTGACATTTTATAGATTTTTTTTACAACTTTATTTTAAATAATTGAGAGAAATTTGATTTTTTTTAATAGACATTTGATTTCTGCTTCCTGACATTTTAATTATAATTTTGCACACACAGTAAGTGTCTAATATTTTTCAGTCTTCTAGGATTTTTTGTTTGTTTGTTTTAGGCATTTTATTAGGATTTTTCATAGTATTTGCAGGTTTTTCTTTTTAATAAAATCAAATCAAAGTATTAAATATTTGGGGGATATTTCAGAGACACTATTGATGGTGTTTTGAGGTAATTTCTCATTTTGAGTGATAAATCTACACAAACAGCTTTTTATGATGTTTCATTACAAAATCTGCTTAAAACTTTAGGACATGAATTTTGAACTTTTTTTGCAAAAATTTTATTTGGGGGCATTTTATCAACATTTTATCAGAAAGAAAGCTGATAATATTCTGTGTATTACTGTCTACTTTAAAGCGCCTTGTGGCGCCTGACGCTGAGATTTGGAGTATGAATAAAACTGAAGTAATAAAAGTTTCAGGATCCCTCTACCCCCCTCCTCCCACCATGACAGTGACCTGTCAATCAAAGACTGCTGCTCAGTCTCCCGCAGGACCATCTTTTATAGTCAGACCTGAAAGCAGCGACTGAGGCCAGAAACTCACCCGGAGACTGAGGTCAGAGGTCAACTGAGCAGGAGGCTCATAGATTTCTATTCAATCAGACTTCAGAGGAGTCGCCGCCTGCTGGACATTAATGAGAGTGCAGGTTTTAGAGGCCAGTGGTCCATATTTTCAAGAAAGTGACCCAGGTCTGTGTCGCAGTCTGCTCTCTGTCCCCAGAACACTTCACAGCGCCACCTGGAGGTTTCTCTAAGCATTTTCTGACTTTTTGAGCACTCATGCTGTTATGCTAGTTTATCGTGCGACGCAGACACCATGAAGTTTATTTTGTGAGATCACATCAGCCGACTGACTTCCTGAGTTTCGTCCAGTCAGATTAACATCATTTAGCGATGTTTGTGATGCTTTGTGATGACCTGGTATAATGTCCGTCCTTCGTCCTGAGCTCAGCTTCAGCCTAATGATGCTGCTCCTCCTCCTCCTCCAGCCGACGAGTTGACAGCCCTCGTCCTTGCCGTCCTGCAGGGGGCGCCGCTTCCAGCAGAGACATGCAGACAGCTGTAGCTTCAGAGGAAAGAGGTGGTCTGCGAGCTCCTAGCATGCTTCAGGTGGACCGACTGCTGTGGGGAGGCTCGGCCTGCAGGGGGCCCCCTTCCTCCAGGTTTACCGCAGCTTCGGCCTCTGGAGACCGCACAAAAGTCCGCAGACGGCCGTAGGGAGGAAACCAGAGACTGAGATCTATCAGAAGAAGTAAAAACATTTCTACACTTCATTCTGGAGCAAAATCGTCAAACTTTAATTTTAGTGGAATTAGAAATCAAATGAAAGTTAAAATATGTGCCTTTTCAGGAGGGCTGCTGGGGCTTCTGGAAGGACTTCAAGGTTTTTAAGGTGAGTTTTCTCCAAGTGCTGAGAAAGAAATGCTTTAATAATATTGAAAATGTATGTATTAATGTCAAAGCGATGCTGAAAGATGATGATAATTATATTCCAGAAGAAAAAGTGATCAAATGTCCCAAATATCGGATTTTTCCCTGCAAAATCTGATGTCATCTCATTAAAAATGTGATGAAAACCTGAAGGTTCATTCATCTGATTATTTCTGAAATCAGAAAAAGTGCTCACAACGAGTCCTGAAGGAGAAAACTGTCAAAGTTGCACCAAGGAGGGTGAAGTGGATCCAGGAGGTGCTGGAGGCTGAGTTATGAGTGGTCCTTAAAGAAAGATCCGAGAGGCTGAAACACTCCAATAATCCTGACCGGAAGTCTCAGACGGGGGGCAGAAGGAGAAGGAGAAGGAGAAAGCGCTGCAGAGGATTTATCAGATTTGACCTGTGACCCTGAAAACAAAACGTTTCCTGTCACCTGCTGATGGACAGGTGAGTTTTCTGGCTGATTTCAGACAGAAACTAAAATCTCAGGGCCTACACCTGCTCCAAGCTGCGACTCACACGTTCCAGGAGGGAGTGTGGAAATCTGTGGGACTTTTTCCTGGAAAAATCTGTGTGTGTGTGAGATGATGACTCCTCCCACTCTTCCTGGTTCGGTGTGAGAGGCGGGTCCTGACAGGTGACACCTGTTACCACTGCAGATAGACTCCTGCAAACCTGTCTGTGATGTTGGAGTTTCAGCTGCCCCCAAACCCTCACCCCCACCCCCACCGCGGCCTCACGTGCAGAACGTGAATTTGTTGCATTTGAATCACGTGTGTGATCCTGCAGCGTCTCCAGACTCCAGCACCTCCTGGTTCCTCCTTCGCTCAGCAGCTGCCATCAGTCTCCGCTTCAGGCTTCACTGTTGATGAAAGCAGCGCACACACGGTGAAGGTGAGTGTGTGTCTGCGGCGTTGCTGTGCTTTAAGTGTGCTTCTGATGGCTTGGCGGTGGCTATGGCTAACAGGATGGAGCAGCTTCCTGCTGGGTGATCTTCAGCATTCAGGGTCACTGCAGGCACGACTGCGAGCAAACGCCACCATCTGTCAGCGAGCTGCAGCCAAACCTCCGGCGGCCTGCAGGAAGACGCTCAGCACCCCGTTTATTTACACCACCAGCTCTGCGGCGCCTCAGAGATCAACCTGGACGAGGCTCCTCCCATCGATCCATCCTCTGAGCCCGCAACAGGCTGACGATCAATAAGTGTTTCTAGTAAAAAATGAAGCCGTGTGTGTGTGTGTGTGTGTGTGTGTGTTTTCAGCAGTTCTGGTCCTGGTCCTGGTCCTGGGGTTTGAAGCCGTTTAAGGTTTGGATTTTTGCATTTGTTCAAACCGGCTTTTATTTCTGCTCATATTAAATATGAAGTTAGATTCCTGATTTTGCGTCATGGTTTCCACCTGACCATCTCACTTCTGCCTGAAAACCAGTCAGAAACTGCTCTCTCTCATTCCTGATGTCAGTTTTTGAAACACTCCAGCAGAGATTCATTGAAAATCACCTGGATTTCCATTTCTTACCTTCGTGTCTGCATCCAGCGGTGGATCAGGAGTCTTTGCAGCTTCTCTTCTTGGCCACTGAAACCTTCTCGCTGGGCTGTGATGGTGCATGAAGTGAATGAAAGCACCTCTAACCTGACTGTTTCCACCTGTGTCTCATTCCCTACCTGCCTCCATCTCTCAGATAGTGTCTGATCGTCCTCTTTGTCCAGAGGAGGAGGTTCACCATATCCAGGCTTTCTCTGTGTTAGTGAGCTCTACAAATCCTAACCTCCATCACTACCTGCACACTGGAAATGACGTGGATCACAGAAAGTGAATGACTTCCTGAAACATTAGGCGACACGGGCGAAATAACTGCAGCTGCAGCCCCGCAAATGACACTCAGCAGCAGAGAAGAATCAAGTAGAACAACGTTCAGAACCCGTTCACGTTCAGTGACATGAGACCCACGGTCTGAGCTGCTGTAACTTTACAGCTGGGCTTCATTCACTGGTTTCATATCAAACGTGTTCGCCCAGCAGAGTCTGAGGGCGTGTCCGGTGTTTATCTGACACACTGAGCTCTAAATTAAAGGTTGGTTTGGACTTCAGCATCTTCTGATGGTAACATCCTGTTATTTGCCAGCAGGGGGCGCTCTGGACAAACAGACTGCAAGAGGCCTTCGCTGTATTCTCTGCTTCATGACCTCATCTTTAATGTGGGTTTGGGTTCACAAAGTTTGAAGCAGGAAGTAGAAGCGGTTTCATTTGGTTTTCTGCGGGGTTAAAGTTCCTGTGGCTGCAGAGAGGAAGCAGCGTCCCACACCGGAGTGCTCACGTCGGCTCCACATCACCTCCATCAGGCGCTCCATCAGGTCAACCACCACCGAAATCAGCGAGAACACAGAAACAAACAGGAAATGTTATCAATAAATAAACTGTGAGAATTTTAGAGCTGCAGCTGATAATTATGTCTCTTATCAACTTTCTGCCAGTTTCCTCAATAATCAGTGAAGTCTTTATGCCAGCAAATAGTTTAATTTTTTTTAACCAGCCTAAACACACATTCAGTCTTCTCTGACAGCGACGCACGAATGCGTCTGATGGTCAGGTGAGGTTTACCTGTGTGCACCCCCGAGGACACAAATCCAACACAAAATATAAAAATCTGAGCTTTTTAAAGGAGAGAACGAATGAAATATGATCATTTATTATTCATGAGTAAAATCCAGATGTGTTTTATTTGAAATGCTGGGATGTGTGAACACGTGCAGAGCAGAGGGTCAGACGGCTGAGTAGGTGCTGCAGTCACTCGGGATTCTGGGTAATTTTGAGGGACGGCGTGTTTGCAGAGCTGCAGGGAGCCGCCTGCTGGCCGGCCTGCCGGCCCAGCTGCTGCTGAGGAGGAGGAGGAGGAGGCCGGAGGAGCTGCATGGCAGGAGGGTTTGAGTGGCATCACCAGTCGACAGCTGCTGGCCCACGGCGGGGCCCCTCGCCAGGATGCTCCACGCCGTCTGACGGCGCTCAGCTCGGTGTAAACGCACAGCTGGAAGCTGGAGGAGGCGGGGGAGGTGATGGGGAGTCGCTCAGAGGGGGTCTGAGGAAGTGTGAGGAGGCCGGGAGGTGAAACCAAATTCTTATTTATCAGAGCATTTTACCTGTACTTTATTATTATTATTATTATTTAGGCACCATAGGCATGAAAACTGAGAGAAATCAAAGCTGAAGCCAGAAAGAGCATCTGTCTTTAGGAGGACGTCAAATATCTGAATTATTTCTTGATTTCTGCTCATTTCAAACTGAACCGAGTAAAAAGCTGCAGCCTCCCTCTGTCCGAGGCTCCGCCTTCATGTCTTCTCTGCTCTATCTTTGGAAACTAAAACAAAATAAGAAGATCACTCAAGTGGCCTCCAGCTCGCGGTGGAACGGTTCACAGTCGAGTGTGAAGCGGCTGGCATGACAATCAGCACCTCGAAGTCTGAGGCCGTGGTCCTCAGCTGGAAAAGGGTGGAGTGCCCACTGCGGCTCAGGGACGAGTTGCTGCCCCAGGTGGAGGAGTTTAAGTATCTCAGGGTCTTGTTGATGAGTGATGGGAGCGGGAGATCGACAGACGGATCAGGGCTGCATCTGCAGTGATGCAGAACGCCTTGGGGTCCAGGGGGATGAGCTGGTGGAGGTGGCTGGGGAGAGGGAGGCCTGGGCTTCTCTGCTTAGGGTGCCGCCCCCGAGACCTGGCCCCGGATAAGTGGAAGAAAATGGATGGATGGATGGATGGAAGGAAGATCTCTCAATGATTTTATAGATTCCTGTAAAACTAAAGAAATATTATCATCATTCCAGTTTCTTGGGACTGAAACATTAAAAGCAGCGCTCCCACAAACAGAAGATCCACACGCAGAGCTGTGAGCAGCAGGTATCGGGTTCATCACCACCTTCAGACTCTAACACCAGCTCACACCAGAGGCCACGCTCAGATCTTTACACTTCATTATTGTTAAAAGGATTCAGGTCGTCCGCTCGCTGTGCCGAGCTCACGGCTGAAGTTCCAGCCTACGTCTGCATCGAGGCCTTCAGCACCCAGTGACCGTGGGTTCCTTGGAAGATGCTACTTTGTTATTTTGTGTTATGATCAGTCTGTGCACAGAGATGTTTGCTGTATTAAAGTTCCACTTTAAATGAGTTTTGAGTTTAAAAATCATATCTCCTGTTGCGGTGGTGACCCCACGCCGGGGCGCAGCGAGGCGCCACGGCTCCACACAAAGAAACAAACGTAGATCCACTCCATCAGGAAGAAGCAGAACTCCAAGCATGCAGCAGAACCATCCACGCCCGTACATCCACTTATCATGGAGTCACGAGGAACATAAACGGGTGGAGGAGTGAGTGAAGTTCAGAGGATGGTCTCGTTTCAGGCTGCACGTGCTCAGGATACGATGAAGATTACAGTTCTGACGTGTCGCTGAAGTTTCTGCAGCGACACAAATTCTGTTTCATTCAGTTTTTATTCGTTTGACTTGTTTCTGTGATTCAGTGAAGAACATTCAGAAGCATCTCGATGGTGTTCACAGTGTTCACCCTTCTTTGTAGCTTCTGCTGGATCTCAGCTTCTGGGCCAAATCCCGATGGATCAGTGCTCCAGGACGATCCCAGTTTGTGAACTTCTGCTTTTTCAGGATGGACCTGACTAAACTGATCCTCAAAGGCCGTCTTCTTCCAACCATCCCGGAGTAGTTTGGTGACAACATGCACATTTTCCAGCCTGATGGACCTCCACGTCACGAGGCAAAGAGTCTCAGAGATCATCAGATGAACATTTTTGATCCCAGAATCTGTGGTCAGTCCTTAAAGACACAAACTGCAGTATGGTTAAACTAAACTTTGAGCATATGGAGAGCAGGTCTGCCCACGCTGGACTCAGACAGAGGTCGCTCCACGGTGACATTCTTGTCACACACGTTGGTGCTTCAGAAATGAGCACGGGAACCTCCGACCTGCAGATGTTTGCGTTCGCCCTGTGTGGTTTGTGTCATTGCAGATGTTTTCCATCCTGCTGCTCCTCCAGAACGTCTTCACATCTTCCAGCAGTGGGTTGTTATTCTATATTTTTGAGCACAAACAGAGCGGAGGTTTGTGAGCGCGGCCCGAGTGCTCGGAGCTCCTCCGAGGGTCCCGTCAGCCTTCACAGCTCAGGTTTGTTTAAACTGATCAATACTTCCTGTTTCCTGCAATCACTGTCAGAGCTGCTCATGGATTATTGAGTGACGCTGGTTTTGTTTATCCTGCTGCGGGTCGATAATCCACCGTGCGGGAACCATCGCTGTTTATTTGTTTTCTGTCTAAATGTGAAGAAACGGGCAGGAAATCAATGCAGCAGAATTCATTTCTTAAACATTACAACAGAAACAGGAGCTGGGTTTGAGTTTGGACGTCTCCATCAGGTCTGAACTGTGGAAGTAATCCAGGTTTAAATCAGGATCGATGAGATCTGCATGTTACGGAAGCAGGAAGCATCGGATTTCGACTCTGGAATGAGCAGGTATGATCTGCAAGCAGGTAAACTGTGTGCGCACAGAGAAGAGAGAATCTGATTAAATCCAATCTTGGAAGCATCAGATTTAGCTTTAAATGACCTTTTTAAAGAATGTCCCTGCGGGTGGAGCAGGAAGTTTCAGCCTGGGTGTTCTGCAGGCAGTGCTGGAAATGCCACAGTCCTGATTTCTGGTGTTCGTTCAGGTATGGGTGCTGTTTTCATCAGCAGGGCTCGCCTCACCTCTGCCCTCCTACCTGTGACCTGAAATCAGCCTCTGAGCTCCAGCTCGGAGGAGGTCTCAGTTCCTAAAATGTATCAGGAGGAGAGGGGAGGCAGAAGGAAGAGCCCTAATGGATGCTCGTGTATCCTTTAGAAGCGTTTTTACCTTCAGGTATGAAAGAGGCGTGGCCACAGCTGGAATATCCAAGCTCTGTATCAAACTCGGTTTGTGTGGAGACATTTCTCTTGCTGCCGGGTTTCAAAAACAGCAGGTTTGAGTCTTGTGAAGGAGTCGCTCTCTTAACTGATCTAGTGACGCCACTCCCCGGCCAATCAGCCGCAGTCTGTTTTTTTGGCTCGACTCAGATCGCTTGGAAACGCGGCTGAGTAGGTAGTGAAAAAGTACCTGGAACCAGGTACTGCCACCTGATGGAAAACCCCGTCACATGACTCCACGCTGCCAGTATCATACCAAACTTGAGCTCTGTACTCCTGCAGCTGTTGTCGAACATCTAATTTCATTAATGCCTGTTGCCCCGCCCCTTCTGCTCACATCTATGGTGGGAGGGGCTAAGACACGACACGAGTAGAAGACATGAACTCTGGGAAATGAGGTTTGAGCAGGTGTCATTTCTACTTGCCTTCTGTTGTTCTCACGTTTTCTGTTGGTAGCGACTCCAGTGTTTTTGCTTCCTTTGTGAGTGTTAGCCCCGCCCTCATTAGGTTCACCTGTGCGCACTCAGCTCCTGTATCACCTCTGCTCAGCTCATCTGTCTGTCGTCATCTCTCTCGATTCTCGTGTCCCTTTTTAAACTTCCTGCTTTGGTTGGTTTGGCCTCTGGTCTTTGTGCCAGGTTCAGGTCCTCTGTCCTGTGACCTGTGACCCCCCCAAAATCAGCTGTTGCTTCCGGAGGCAGTCAGGTGACTCATTTATTCAGTACTTCCTCAATCACGGATTCTGCTGAGGTCCCGTCCGGGGTGTGCAGGGTCAGACAAAGTAGGGCAGCCCAACTCTTTTGCTGAGTAGATATAATAAGATTAAAGCTGACGCTTCTTCTCATGAAGCAGGCTTTTCTACTCCTGCACAGCTGCTGTTCCGCCCGGTAACAGTCAGCAGGGATGCATCCATAGATGGGCTCACCTCTTTACACCTGACCATTTTAGCCATTTTTAGCCAATTATGACAGAGACACGCCGCTTCAGTTCACCCCGTGTTTACTCCTGTGGTGGTTTCCATCATATTCAGCTTTCTGGTAAATCGTAACTTTCTCTGCCGGCACAGCGTTAGCGTCGCCTTCATCTGACCTGCTTTCTTCACACGTCTGAGGAAAGTCCAGACTTAGAAAAGTGCACGTCCTGCAGAACCCATCAAAATGTGGGGCATGGTCTCGAGATGTGGGACGGGGGGCATCAAAAGGCTGTGCAATCCCACATAAAGGGGGACATCTGGTCACCCAAAGTGTGGCCTGCCCATTCATCAGCGCGGCTGCTTCAGATTAACCAGTGAAAACAGCACAAAGACGTAACACTGGAAAGGCAGACTCACAAGCGTGAAAGATGTCCACTTTCTCTCCCTCAGCATCTTTGTCTGAATCTCTGAGTTATTACAAACTAATCAGGCCACAAATCTGTGAAACTCAAGAACATTACGTTTCGTCAAATTTGAGATTGGTATATTTAAAAAAAAAAAATCCTGCAGAAATGCATGCAAACATCACAGCAGGTGTTACTATGAAAGATCTTTGTGTTGCTATGCATGCTTTAAATGAAGCGGAGTACCCTGCAGGATAAAAATGTCAACAGGAGAACTGCTTTCCATAAAATTTATAGGTTTTCGAACCAAAACTGGATTTTGTACACGTGAAAACATCTCTGTATTGTTCTGTATTAAGTAACCTTGCAGCCTTCTGGATGTGAACTTTGCACTGAAACGCTGACGGAGGCTGTGATGTGTCGTTTTCGGCCTCCTCGCCTCTCCTCCTCCTCCTCCTCCTGAACACGAACTCTCTTTTTCAGCTCTCGGATTTCTCCCTGGCTCCGGCTCATTGTGAGGAGAAGCTTACGGACACGATTCACATTCGGCCTGTTTGTTGCTGCAGGATCAGGATCAAACCCGCCCGCTTCAAAAGAGAAGCTACTGCATCTGAAATGTACACAATTAATTTGTTAAAGAGAGCCCCCCGCGCACGGTAGAAGCTGTGGAAATGCAGAAGGTGTAAGCCTCTTAGCGGCTGATATCCTCTGAGGGTCGGGCTGAAATTGAACAGCTTCCAGCTTTTGCCTCCTGTTTGTCAGAGCAGCTGTTGGAGCTCAATAGGAAGCTTAATGCTACCTTCTCTCTGCACCGTATCACCTCCCATCATGCCGAGTGTGTCGGGGGGGATAAAGAAAACATTTAGCCTCATTCATCTGCCTGATGGCACGCTGACGCTCCTGCTGTCAGAAAATGAATCGCGGAGAAACACTTCACATTTAGAGAAAAGAAATCCGTAATCTGGACATTAGGATTATATTCTGAAGGCTGTCACCGCAGTACGGTGGCCCCGAAGGTCACGCAGATTTAGAAAAGCACACGCATGTGTGACAACACCTGCACGTAGGACACCTGCTGCCAAGAAAGAAGCACAACCCAGAAAATAACGCTCAGCGCTCAGGGTGCGACTAACACCTGAAACACGCTTGTTTTTTCTGGACTCGGTGAAGGTCCTGGGATTTACCTGTTTGGGGCACCTGCTTTGGTGATGGAGTCATTTAGTCGTGTTTTCGTGACTTAGTCATATTTGTGTGACCTAATTGGATTTGGGGTACTGAGTCGTGTTTTGGTGATGAAACCGTTTAGCTGTGTTTGTGGAACCTGCTCCTGATTTCAGGATTTACTGGTATTTGGTGGATTTAGTTATATTTGGAGAACTGAGTCATGTTTTTTGTATTTATTCGTGTTTTTGGGATCTACTCTCTTCTTTTTTTAATTTGTGTTTTTTTTTTTTATTTTGGAGGGGGGAGTGTGTGTCCTGTGTTTGGGGAGTTTAGTCTTATTCCCAGTGTTTTGTTGCTTTTTCTAAATTCAGTTGTGTGTTTTCATGTTTTCTGTATTAAGCAATGGTTTTGGTACTTATTAGGTTAGGTTTGTAGGACTTAGTAATTTCAGTTTTCCTTAATAACAATTAACTTTGTAGCTTTTCTTTAATGAAAAATCAAATTAGTGTGAAAAACTAATTATTGACATTTCCATTTATTGACCATTTCTTCTGTTTACGTTTGTTCGTGACTTAAAAGGTTTCTATTGACTTTGATAATTCTGCTCTTACTCGTCTACTATCGCTCTACTATCGCTCTACTATCGCCAATGCAAGTAAAAAACAATTAAACACAAACCATAAACTTACCCTAAACCTGAATAGTTTCACAGAATGACAATCAAAGAACAAAAGTAAAGGTCTGGGACTTGAACACTGGTTTTGACTGATGCTGCTCCACTTCTTCATCATCCAAGTATGAACTTTGGTCTTGCTAATACAGCTGTTCTGCTGCTTTTCCAGGCTTACAGTATATGTTCCCATTGAAACACATGGGAATGCACTCAGTTGAAGAGGAACATGTTTGTTTTCTGGAGAGAAGGTTGGATGTTGGATGGATGTTGTTGTCCGGCCTTCTCCTTGTTTGTTCCTGTCAGGCTTCAGCATTTAGGGCGATACGTTGAATTGGTTTGCAAACCGTTGCCTTTTAACACATGTAAAGTGCCAATGAATGCTCGTGAGATTCCTCAGGGTTTGATTCCTGGTCCTCTACAGTTTCAGTGCAGTCAGAGGATCTTGTTTGGCCTCCAGTTACTCTGAGTTATTTATTCTGATGTTTTCCCATTCCGTCAGCTTTGAGGTTAACTCTGGATGTTTTTGTGTCTCTGTATTTATTAATGTGTATGTGTGCCTATTCTGTGGATTTTTCTCTGTGTATTAATAGTGTGTGCAGGAGCTTTTATGTGCGTTTTGAGCGTTTCTCGCTCAGAAACGCTCATTTTGGCCATTTCAAGGATAACTTCACAAACTTCAATCAAACTGCTTCCAAACATGTTTCTAAATGATTCTCCTTCAATCTCATATGATTTCCAAGCAGAACCCCGTGTTTCACCACGATCCTGCAAGCACAGGAGCTTTTATGTGCGTTTGAGCGTTTCTCGCTCAGAAACGCTCATTTTGGCCATTTCAAGGATAACTTCACAAACTTCAATCAAACTGCTTCCAAACGTGTTTCTAAATGATTCTCCTTCAATCTCATATGATTTCCAAGCAGAACCCCGTGTTTCACCACGATCCTGCAAGCACAGGAGCTTTTATGTGCGTTTTGGGCTTTTCTCGCTGAGAAACGCTCATTTTGGCCATTTCAAGGATAACTTCACAAACTTCAATCAAACTGCTTCCAAACGTGTTTCTAAATGATTCTCCTTCAATCTCATATGATTTCCAAGCAGAACCCCGTGTTTCACCACGATCCTGCAAGCACAGGAGCTTTTATGTGCGTTTTGAGCGTTTCTCGCTCAGAAACGCTCATTTTGGCCATTTCAAGGATAACTTCACAAACTTCAATCAAACTGCTTCCAAACGTGTTTCTAAATGATTCTCCTTCAATCTCATATGATTTCCAAGCAGAACCCCGTGTTTCACCACGATCCTGCAAGCACAGGAGCTTTTATGTGCGTTTTGAGGAGCAATACGTAACTGAACGACGTAACCAACATAACA
>JAMQGT020013928.1:0-15532 GCA_024447675.2 Pterophyllum scalare
AAGATGAGCCCTGCTACAAAGAGCTACAACAAAGAGCTACTGGTGCACAACAATGTCCGGCCTTATGTGGTGAGGCAGTTCCTGGAGAATAAAGAAATTGATAATATTGACTGCCACCCACCCACCCCCACACCAACACCCACACACACCAACACACACACCCACACTCATACACACCCCACACTTACCTAAATCCATTAGAACATCTCTGGGACATTATGTTTCGGTCCATCCAATGCCACCAGGTTGCACCTCAGACTTTCCAGGAGCTCAGTGATGCCCTGGTCCAGATCTGTGAGGAGATCCACCAGGACACCATCTGTTGTCTCATTAGGAGCCTCGACCTTGTCGGGCATGCATACAAGCACATGGGGGCCATACAAACTACCATTTTGAGCTGCTGCAATCAAATTTCTGCAAAATGGACTAGCCTGCTGCATCATTTTTTCACTTTGATTTTTGGGCTGTAGGTTGACAATTCATTCCTTTCATTCCTAACACATTACTCAGTCCATATCGCTACAGGTATCCAGCATGATTTTTTTTTTTTGCCATTAAGATCTGATGTGTTTTCAAAGTGTTCCTCTAATTTTTTTTTGAGCGGCGTATTTTTGAGGAGACCACATGCTTTTCTTTTCTGTGTAAGTGTGTGTGCGCGCGCGCGTGTGTGTGTGTGAGATGCATTTGTTTCTGTCTCCAACTGGTGCTCATTTGTGTATCACTGTAATATGTGATATGCTGACAGATATCTACCAAAAATGGTTAACAACAAAAAATGTAAAAGTGAGTGAAAATTTCACCTTTGAAGTCTTACAATTTAGATTTTTAAATACCCAACAGGCTACATTTGAAACTTATATAAATTTACTTTTTAAACTATTTTTTATAGTTTAAAAGGAAAATAAAATTCTCAAATGAATAATAGGTTAACACTGCTTAATAAATCACTGCTTTGACTACTTTCACTTAAATCCGAGTGCCCATGGCATTTTGACTTTTTAAATGCTATTTGGTGCAGATGAGTCTGTTGCATGGTGGGGGGGCCCTGAAGTTCCCTGAGCCAGAGGCAGGTGCTACTGTTGCTCAGGAGACTGATAAGGACACATTTCGTGATCAAACTACAGTATAGCAGGAACTGTTGCAATAACAACCACCACAACAACAACCACAACTGAAAAAAAACTTGGTTTAAATTTTGACTTTTTCAACACCTGCATACATGATTTGTATTATTTAGTTTTGAATACAGATAGTGGGTTTTGGGAGTGCACAAAAGCATAGTTACTTTAATAGATTTCGTATAGATTCCCACAGCACATCACCAATCATTCTTCTCACATACCTTATTTAGTCAGAGTTTTAGTTTTGCACAATTGGCCTGAAAGTGCCTCTACTTGCAGAAGTCCTTTTGAGATCCACTATAATCAAACACAATGCAATGTGCCCTGCCAATGATGTGTGCATCCCACAGCTAAAGAATCCTGTTTTGCCTCAGTATTTGACTTTGATAGAAGAGGAGAAAAAAAATGAAATGCTAAAGCAGAACGCCTGAAGTCACTGGAGATTGTAGTTAAGAGTAAGTGAACCACATCATGACTTCAATGTGCTACTTTTATTACACCACCCAGGACACTGCTGGCCCCGTGCCAGAGGAGGGCATAGAGAGGTGGTGGTGGTTGGGGATGGGGTGTTAGTTTAAAGAATTGATGGAAAGAGCAGCAAAGACAAAAATCAATATTTGCAGGGTGGATGAAAATTCCCTCAGCTTCCAAGCTGGTTTTTTTTTTTTTTTTGGAGGAGTTTGGCTGCTATTCTTCCCTGCTGTTTTCTACTCTGGGTGTCCTTTATCTCTTGCCAGAATCCCTCATTTACTGTTCTTATTGAAAACCCAGGGAATCCTCAAGAGGTGAATAACATGCACTTGGGAATTCTACTTCCATGATGTGGTTTGCAGCTACAGTTCTTCACACTCTGAGCAGTGACCTTTTCTGATGTACCTCATTAGTGCCATTGTGCATGTGAGTTTTAGTACTGCATGTGTGTACCTGTAGGTTATTGACACACTGGTGTCCCAGTCACTGCTTCTGTCACCCTGAGCTGATATATAATGGCCCACTTTACCTCCCACTCCCAAGATCCTTTGCTCCCTATGGCTAATTTTTCATGTAGGCACAAAGACCGGTGTCGGTCATACCCTTTAACACCAATCTTTAAAGTATGGTAGCCAGTGAATTGAAAATTTGCTGGCTTGTTGTTTGTACTACAGCATGAAGAATAATCCTACTTGCTGTTAATAAATGAGACTATTAATAACAATGAATGCAAAAGAAAATGTTACCAAACCCTCAAGGAACTGTGAAACAAAATAAATCTATAAATATGTTTGCAGCACTGTCATCTCTGTGACATGGAGGCTTAGCTAGACAGCACATGTTGCACATCAGTCATGGCCCTCCGCTTCATTTGCAATGAAGCAATCAGTCAAGATGTCACAGTGAGCATGTGTCAACTGGTGGCAGTGATGGTATAGGCTAGCGGGGGTGCATTCTGAGTTTTCGCTGGATAAATCGTAAATGGCAGCTCCCAGCAGTTTCTGCCAAAACACTTGGCCTCAACAACAAGCCAGTGAATGCATCTATGTGGGCCTCCTTTTCGGATAAGTTGAAATATCCCAGCATTTTAATGTCATACTGACTAGAACTCGGCTGTGAGGATGATTGTGGATTTGTTGCTCTGGATATAGAAACACAGGGGGGGAGGCAAATGGAGAGCGCTGGAGTATTAAATATGATTAACCAATCAGATAATCCCTGTAAAGCAACATTTATGTCTGGATGCAACTGCTGTTTCGTACCAAATGTGTAGCCACATAAAAAGCAGCACAGCATATTCTGATTGCATTACATTCTGCCAGAGCATGTAAGTGCACTTCCAATCTACATTATGCCATTAGCAATTTTCATTATGTTATATTCTTCCATGCAATCTTCTTTATGTAAGTAATAAGTGGGCAATTTGGTCACATCAGCATAAATGAGTTAGAACCATGATTTGTTTTAACTTCATGCAAACTGAGGCCTGGACTACAAGGTAGAATTTGGAGTCAGCGAAGCAACTTTAGATTTAATCCACACTGACCCTGTCAGTGTGGTCACTAATGCTACAAACCTGACCTAAAGTAATCTGAAACAAGTTATATTTGAGATAAGAGATTAAGAGGTACAAGGCACTGCCTACTGACAAATCAATCAATGGTGAAGTTAATTAAAATTGCTTCACCATTCCTGGAAGAGTCCTGTAACATCAGTGTATGATAGTAAGAGGGTCTGAAGTTTTTTATTTTTCTAAAGTCTTTGCCTTTCCCTGTTAAGTATCAATAAGAAATACATAGATTCTTACTAGTGTTGAGGAAGGTCATACTACAGCAGAAATGCAAGACATGAGCTGTCAGCAAGGCATAAATTATGACTGGAGGCACAGAGAGAATCGTCACTTTTTATACAGGAATTTTATCAAGCACCTTATTGGGTAAGTCACCCTTACAGTTGATGGTTCCCATCAATTTGCTTTGACAAAATGTCCCACGTCCAGTGGAATTTCCCCCAAAATCACATTTTCTGAGAAAGTGTTCCTGCCAGTACATTTCATCCTTGTTATTGCCAAACTAAATATCATGAAAGGTGAATATGTCCAAAAACCAGCTGTTTTCCCAGACAAACTGTCTCCACTGTAGAAATGACCTTGTGAGTGCAGCATAGGGTGAATATGAGTATGTATGGTAATGCTCTGGGTATAAAATATGTTGGATGTAAGAACAAATGATAGAAAAGAATATAAGCAATGAATTACATAATATATTAGAGAAATGACATCTTAAAAATTCATGTAGGGACTGCATTCCTCCTTTTTTTCCCTATTTGCTGCAACTGTAACTATTAATAGAGTAATATGATACCAAATCAGAGAGTTGGGAGATACCAGCAGTTCTGCTTCTGGTCGTGGTTCTATTAGTTTGGCTTGATAATATTAGTTTAAGGGAGAAGCCTGAATATGGCAGCTCACTGTGTGGTTGCTTCATTTTCTTTTCCCGCTTTTGGTTGTTTTTGCCAGGACTCCCATGTCACTTATTTGTGTGTAATCTTTTTAGGTATATATTAAAAGGTTCTTATGTATACGTTATGTATATGTCATGCATATGGCATATTAGGTTTGATTGAGCCATGGATTTGGGGGTGGTATCAATCTTACTTTTTAAAACCAACTGATCTGATACTGTTAACTCCACTTCTTTCATCTGATTGTGCTCATAAACTAGATTGGGTAACCCTGGATCTGCTCATTGAGTTGAGAACCACCTCTTTGTGACCACTTTCTCTGATTGCCGATGTTAGATTACATAAACTCGAATAAGACAGATAAAGACATCCTGTTTATGTTGAACTTGCTTACTTCAGGTAAGTCTTTGTTTTGACTGTCTGAAGAGTAATATGTCTAAATGAATCATATAATAGATGCTACAAAATTTTGATGTTACAAAACATGGCTGGACTGGATATGAAAGGGAAATATGTGGAAAAAGAGAAAAAAGATGTAAATTTGTCAAGTTGAGGCATATTCTAGTGTGCTGTTGCTCTGTTCCCAGCAGAAGACTGGAGTCTTGGCATTCAGCAGGTCCACTCCACAACCGAAACTGAATCACCGGACCTCTCGCCCTGATCGTGAGACATCACCTGATTCACAGTACTTACCCTCTTACTTCTGCCATTTTCTCACAGACTGATTGAACCCATCTTCCTGCCTCCCTCCAGCTGGTGTCTCCACCACACACCAGATGGCTCAGCTTGCCTGAAAAACATTTACCCTTTCAGTCTGAACGTGACAGAGTCTTTGCCAAGCATTCACATACTTATCACCAGTTTGGAGGTGGCATAGTGGCTGAGTGGTTAGCGCTGTCATTTCACAGCAACAAGGTTCAGCACTTGTTTCTGTGTGGACATTTTTAATCTTTGCCTTGTGTTTGTGCAGGTTTCCTTAGACCAATAAAAGTTGAAGATCAGATAAAATGTACCAGCGCCTTTGCATGATTGCCTTCAGATCTTTGATCTTTGGTTCTTTGGCTTTTGGCCAAAATAGGATGGAAGTTGTGCTGGTCTAACTTATAACAATGAGAGCACATGCAGACACAAGGGCATGAGATATTTGTTGATTCTGACTGAAACAAAGCATGCATCCAGCATCCCCAAACAACCCACATATCCATTGGCAGTCAATGTCTCATTTGTCATATTAAAAGAAAAAAAAATATTGGTTCAGCTATGGTTCAGCATTGATTGACTGATGCAGGAATCACTCAGCCAGAAAGGACAAACACAGATCTGTGTGTGTGTGCTTTCCCCTTAGTAGCACAAAAATTACATTCCACACAAAAAGGGTCAACAGCACTGAAGTGATGGTTCTGCAGTCAAGCAATTTCATTGCATTTTTTTGTTGGGAATTGATGTATTATTGAATTTGAAAGGGAGCTGCCTAAAATTTTGTTCTGAAAATGAATATTTTAAAGACCTTAGTTTGTAAAATCACTCATGTCGGCCCTTGTTTAGTTGGAGATTCAAAATTGCTTCATATAGAGCAAGTCGTATTATGACTAAATCAATACATGAGAAAAATTGCAGTTATATTTCAAGTGTATTGACTGTATTAAATCAGACAGAAGTTGGGGCTGAGTTTTAAAGGACTAGAGAATAAGCTAATGCTACAAAATCTCTGTGATAATTTATTATATTGCGGGATCATTCTAGTAGATTGCAGACACTGGAACACATAAGAGCCTAAAGTACCTTAAAGCCTAATCATTCGTCTTTAAAATAAAGTAACACAGCAGCTAATGACAATCTGAAGTTACATGGTACACACTGTTGCACATAATCAGACACAAAAATGGGGAGGACAGAGAAACATCCAAAAGTGTAAGACCTTTATTCACCCAGGACATGACACTGGCCAGTGGAGGACACATAGGTTAATTGTCTGACCTTCTCTTACTGTCAGGCCAGTGGGTGAAAAAGAGACAATTTACCAAGACCTTATCTGTGTCAGGATGGTAATGTTCAAGTCTCAAGCATTTAATTACATGTGTGAGCAGTCTGAAAAAGACTGCTCTATACCTCTGCTAAACACAACGTGTACTGGGACTTTTTCCAGAAAGGAAAAATAACGACAAGTCAAAAATGTCACAACCTCAAACATTAAGATCTGTGCTTTGCTTTTCATATACACTGCTCAAAAAAAAAAAAAAAAATTAAAGGAACACTTTTTAATCAGAGTATAACATCAAGTCAATTAAACATCTGGGATATTAATCTGGTCAGATATGTAGCAGAGATTGTTGTTCAGCTGCTTTGGTGTTAATGAAATTTATTAGTGAGCAGGTGAACATTTTGTCCTCAAAGTTAATGTCCGAGCCAACAGATGAGCTCCCTTAGCTAATATAACTGAAAAAAAAAATTAATGCTGCTTCTGATAGAAAGGTGTCAGAGTACACAGTGCACCACATTTTGTTGTGTATGAGGCTGTATAGCTGCAGAGCAGTCAGGATCCCCACGCTGACCCCTGTCCACTGACAAAACCGATTGCCAAAACAATGGTGAGCATCAGAACTGAACCATGGAGCAATGCAAGAAGGTGGCCTGGTCTGATAAATCACGTTTTCTTTTACATCACATGGATGGCTGGGTGCGTATGCGTCACTTACTTGGGGAACACCCGGCACCAGGATGCACTATGGGAAGAAGGGAAGCTGGCGGAAGCAGTGTGATGCTTCTGCTAGGAAACCTTGGGTCCTGCCATCCATGTGGATGTTCCTTTGACACATCCCACCTACCTAAAAATTGTTGTAGACCATGTACACCCTTTTATGGAAACAGTATTCCCTGATGGCTGTGGCCTCTTTCAGCAGGATAATGTTCCCTGCCACAAAG
The DNA here is from genome assembly GCA_024447675.2 of Pterophyllum scalare. Classification (NCBI taxonomy): domain Eukaryota; kingdom Metazoa; phylum Chordata; class Actinopteri; order Cichliformes; family Cichlidae; genus Pterophyllum; species Pterophyllum scalare. Next base: position 6,978 of record JAMQGT020013928.1, read on the forward strand.
CAAAAATGGTTCAGGAATGGTTTGATGAGCACATCAGTGAGTTTGAGGTGTTGACTTGGCCTTCAAATCCACCAAATCTCAATCCAATTGAGCATCTGAGGGATGTTCTGGACAAGCCACAGAGGCCCCACCTCACTGCTTACAGGACTTAAAGGATCTGTTGCTAACATCTTAGTGCCAGAAACCACAGCACACCTTCAGAGGTCTGGTGGAGTCCACACCTCAATAGGTCAGGGCTGTTTTGGCAGCAAAAGTGGGACCAACACAATATTAGGCAGGTGGTCATTATTTTATGTTTGATCGGTGTGTGCATATATATATATATATATATATATATATATATAAAAAGAAATTCCCAGGTCCTCTTCAAATATGTGCTCTGATCCCTTGAAAAAACAAAGTATTCAGTCTAGCATCATGCACGGGAAGGGAAATCAATGAATCTTCCACTTTAGGTAGATCATCTGTCAAACCTTTAACCTTTAAAAATAGAAATGATAATCACAATCTCTATTTTATATATTATGAATGTCATGTTTTTAGTCACAATCTTTCCAGTGTAGATGGCAACTGGAATTTGCTTGTGCCACATTATAGTACCACTGGTATAGCACAGAAATTGTATTCCTAAATGTAATACTTGCATACAATATATAGTAGCATTAGTTATTAGCCCAAACCATACTGCATGTACATGAGAATGCTAATAATCCGACACACACATTTCCCTCTACACATACCACTGTGGTATATGTGCCTTGCTCCTGCAAATTTAAATTCATATGTTTGGCTTGTGTCTATGCTGACAGTCAAGCTTGTGCAGGAACCTCAACACAATTATAACACAAGATGTTTCTGCCAGTTCCCTGTTAGTGTTTTACACAGTACGCTTCCATCGAAGCCTAACAATTTATAAAAGCATGACAGAGAGACCCCAGCTAGTGTGAGACAGTAGATATGAAGATGATAATAGAAATGTGATAATTAGGGTAACTTAAAGGTACCTTGATATGAGTTGTGTGATCTGACCTTGGTCAGACATCCTGATACTTCAGACTTGTAATGCGAAGAAGTAAGGGATAGTTGATAAAATAGCTGGCTTTCAGCATTTGCCAGCTCCATTATAATTTGAAGAAATGATGGCTTTTATGTAATACTTTTAGGCCACTTTTATACCGTTTGATTCAAGATAAAAGAGTCTTTCAAATCTTGCATGGATAGATGATAGCAGCACAGTAATAGAGGTTAACACTCTGCTTCTTTCACCAGATGTAAAATAAAAAGTACAAATGTGCTGCAACAACTTATACTTTCAAATTAAATTTACTAATGTCTTCTTGTTTATATCCCAGCCAGCAGCTAATGCCTTTTGTAGAAATCTTAAATAAAACCCATAATTACTGAAATGTAAATATTTGTCTGCATATTTTTGTCTGAGAGGGAAGCACGACTGTCCACAGACAGTTTCTGATACAGGGGCCTAAATTTGCATTCCAATTTCCTGAAACTCATCAACCTGCTTTGTTTATGTTCAAACCTTGAATTTGAATATATGGTTTCAAATTTTTCAAAAGATCAGCATTAAATACGCAAACTTTTACAGACACTGCCAGGGAATTATTACATGTATTTAAAGTTAGTTAAGTGTTTACAGTGTTAAAACACTTTCACGCAATATTGAAGGAGAAATTTATTGCCTAACGATTTCTTGGTTCATGCTCAGTGTTGCATACATGGTCCGCAATTCCCTATAACAATGCACAGAAGGAGACAGGTGGCCAGTGACCTCTGAGAGCAGATCCCTCTGGATACTGGCTGATGACAGTGAAAACATGGGTAGGAGTTGTATTAAGCAGATTCTATAGCCATAATGTGGAAAATCCAGCATCTGTCTGTGCTTTATATAGAAGAGCCTATGGCATGATAAACCTGCAGTCATTTGAATGGCATAAAAATGTGAGGTTGAAACGCAGCACTCTTCCCCTTGTGAATAGATCTCCCTGGCTCCCTTTTGCCTTTCCCCTTCCCTTCCTAGCATCTCTGCTTAATTTCACTTTCCCTCCGATTTCCTCATTTGCTGTCTCATATACTCTCATGGTCTTTTTGCCTGCAGTTCCTGTCTTTCATCTTCCACTTACAAACCAACTGCCTGGGAAACTACACCCCCAATTTTTTTTTTTTTTAATCCTCCCACTTCTGCATTCACTCGGCCACTTGACTTGTCCCTCTGTCATGTCCTAACTCTCAACAGAGAGTCTGAGGAGTCTCTAGGGATGCTGCATAACTCTCAGAGTGGGTTGGTGAGGTGCAGGTAAAGGAATATAAATAAGTGTGTGTTTTCTATTGAATGATTAATACTTTGGAAAGAGCTGAGTTTTTAAGGTTGAATTTCAAGCTAGACAGGTGGCATCAAAAGACATTTCAATCATAAATGCTAATGAACCCTATCATAATACCAAAAAAGCAAAATATTTTACGTCCATGTTTTATTACATTCAGTGCACAACATGCCTGTGCATGAGATACAAAAGCATAGAAAAATTCCAGAGCTTGTTGCATAGGCACTAACTGTATAACCTAATATTATTTATTGATTTGTTAGTAAGAATGGAGAGACATCAGACATCATCTGGCATCAGAGCAGGATGCCAAATGAAATTAAAATTACTCACCCAATACATAGGTTAAGAAAGTTTTCTCTGGCCCTGTTTGTGTGTGTTTTGTGGACCGCTGCACATCCATAATAGTGTTTATTTCTCTTTTCCTGTAGCTTAGCCACTCTGGGATTGCACCAAACACTGAAAACACTTTTATAGAGTGTGGAAATGTTAACATTTAACATAAAACCCAAAGCATAAAAAAATCATAACAGACTAAAATGATCCTTCTTCGTAGACTGAAACACCTGTCAAATATTTTTAGATGAGCCCATTATAGTTTTGTGCTCCCCCTTGATTGTTGCCTGCACACACACACACACACACACACACACACACACACACACACACACATATACATATGTATATATATATATATATATATATATATATATATATATATATATATATATATATATGTTTTAGGCCACTGAAATTGCTTTGGGTCTCATTTGAGTCTTTGGAATGACATTATTGTTACCTTTGACACTGCAGTTTCTAACAGAGGTAAAAAGTTTGCTTAAAATACACTTTGCATTAAATGGTTAATAGGCTTGGTAAGCATGGGGGGAGTGGGGGGGGGGTCATGAACCATTGTCAATAAGCAGCCTTTCTTCCACTTTGCCTCAGCACTTGAAGCTTTAGAAAGTTGGAATGTCCTCACTCCTCATTCTGTCATTTCCTTCTCCTCTGCTAACAGTTGTGACCTTTCATCTTTACCGTACCAATAATTGCAGTGCCTCAGGTACTGAGCTTTAACGGCCAGAGATGGAGAGAGGGAGAGTGAAAAGAAAGCTAGAATGAGCCAGGGAGACAAGAAATAGCTGTTACCCAGACCCCGAACAGACTACTGCTGCCCCAGCCCCACCTCCTCCTCAATCTCGTCTTTTTTTTTTTTCCACACTCACTCCTCTCCCCTCATCTTTTCTCATTTCGATTGAAGGCTAATGCTCAGGTGCCACATGTCGCTGCCTCGTGAGCCCCATGCGAGTTCCGATTTGCCCTGTAGCGGCAAAGACTTCTCATTTCACAGTGGAACAAAAAAGGGTACACTCACAAAACAAATGAGGAAAAGGTTAACGTATTCTAAGCACCTTATCTACATTAAACAACGACATGCTGGGCAGCTATAAGACTGAACTTCAACAAGCAGACAACATCCTGGCTCCCCTCGCTTACTTAAATTATGCACTCTGAGAGAACTAATGCAATGACTGTTTTCCCTTGCCAGTGGACCATAGTGAGCCTATTAAAATCACATCGCTTCTAGTCTTCCTCTATAATGTGCCTCTCATTAAAAGCCCATGGCGGCATTAAATGAACAGGCCTGCAGATAATGCTACGAACTCATGGATCTGATGCGGCTTGATTATGAATATCAAAAATGGCCCCCTAAACACCATGACCAACTATATCAACAGACAATGAAGGGATTCATCAACCCTATCATACTCAAGCTCATTTCATAGAGCGGCTTCGGGAAAATCATGAGCCAGTCTGGGTCACGCTGCATTCAGCCTCTGCACAATTGCTGTCGTGATTTGAGAAATGACTACAACATTTGGAAGGGAATGATTACTCACTCCAGCATGTGTGGATACTTGCAGTGTACCTTGTGAGCATGAATGTGCAGAACACCAGGGTCCTCACACAGCAGTTGGTTGTCAGGTGGGCACATTGCTTTTATTGGCAGTGACCTGTGAGACAAAAGAGCACAGGTTCCCTTTCAGTGTTATACAAAGGGAAAGTGGGAGACTCAAGTTACGTAACGCAGAGTTCAGATGAATGCAGAAAAACAAATGTCACTCAGCTAAAAGGGAAAAGTTATTTTTGAGATTGGGTTAATTTTATCCATTCGTCTTAGGCCATCCTTGGCTATGAAATTAAAGAGCCAACCCTCATCCTGTCATGGTTTTCTTAAACTTAATAAGGGTAATTTGTTAGTGGGATAGAGAATAAAGACATTGTACAGAATAGATGTCACCAGACTTTTAATCGCTTCAAAATTCAAATCCTGTTTAAAAGTGACTATAACAAAAGCCTCAGTGAGCAACTTTCATTTATTAATCAGGCCTTTGTACAAACTTGGGGGAAGTAGCCGGAAATGTACGGGAGGAAATAACGGTGTTTCTCGGGAGGTGCTCTTCAGGTTACGTTGTAAAACTTTGAAAATGATGAACAATATTATATCTAATAAAATGAGGCCAAGATTAACAGAGTTATGGCATTTTTCTATAACGATGTCAGGGCTGCAGCTCCATGTGGTGTCAGATTGCTGCGTAATATTTAGGACAAACATCTACAGCACCAGGCATCAATTAAAATCTTAACATTTAGGCTAACTGACAAGTACGTTTGGTACGACTAGTGACAATAGCGGCAATTAGTTGTCTAGTCGACTAGTTGCGCACATCCCTAATCTATACATATTCAGTACCAGTCAAAAGTTTATATATAATTACAACAAATATATTTATTTATTGCCTTGGTGCATCTGTTGACCACAACTGAGTGAATGTCTGTTTTGTAAATTATGACAGAAGGAGTAAGAGTAAAAGGGAAGATTTACAAGATGGTAGTGAGACCTGCTATGATGTTTGATTTGGTCGCATTGACAAAAAGACAGGAGGCCAAGCTGCAGATGTTACGATTTCTATTGAGTGACCAGAATGGGCACGATTAAAAATGAGCACAAGGCTACAAGGCAAGGCTGAGATGGTTTGGGCATGTGCAGAGGAGGGATAGTGGATATATTGGACAAAGGATGTTAAATATGGAGCTGCCAGGCAGGAGGAAAAGAGGAAGACCACAGAGAAGATTCATGGATGTAGTGAAGGAGCTCATGCAAATCAGTGGCATGACAGAAGAGGATGCTTGGGATGGGATGAGATGAAGGCAAACCATCCACTGTGGTGACTCCTAAAGGGAGCAGCTGAAAGAAAACGATGGTTAATCTCTACGTTATTTATTTGTAACAGACCAAAGAATTAATTTTTCCATTTTGTTTGTGTTCCTCTGTAACACTCAGAGCTTTTAACTGATGGGTACTGTGTATGTGTGTATGTATGTGTATATAAATGTGGATAACATGTATAATGTCCTACAGTACATTTATCATGTTCAACTTCTGACAGAAAGTAAGATTTTTCATTGTGATATAGATCAAAAAGAACTGATATGAAAAATTCTGATATATTTTTGTTATAATTATAATAATTTTTTCCATATTATCCAGTGCTATGGATGCAAATTTTCATGTTTTTGAAACAATTCAAAGTCTAATGCATCCACCACTGTTCGAAGACAACATCAAATCAACAGTGAAAACAATATTAAACTGTCAAATCTGTGTTCTTACCCTTCTTTTATAATACCACCATAACCAAAACACAGATTGGTCCATAAAATAACACGACATAGAAAAGCTTGAGTGATTTTTCTAAGACACAAAGCCTTTAATGGAACCAAAATACTCTTCAGGTAGAAATAGTCATTGGTCTTTTAGATTTAAGATAAAGATAATTTACCACTGAACAGAGAATGTGAATTGCCAACGATCCGAGCAGTTGAGAGGGTTAAAATGTTTTGGAGTAATGGCATATATATATCACACATGAGGCTTTTTGATTACAATGTGTGAAAATACATCTATGTAGCACGTTAAAACAGTTTTCTTTGTGCAAACAAGTGTTGTGGGCCATGGCTGAGCTCCTTCACATTTACCCTTCAAAGTCATCAGCTACATCCATCTTTAAGAACATATATAAATAATAAATAGTTTTTACATTTCTCACACCATTAGCCCCAATAGCTCCAGAGCAATTCCACCATTAGAGTATAGGAAGCATTGCACCTTGTAAATATATGATTTTCTTTGTGGTTTCACTTCATAAGATCCATGAAATTTCACCAAAGCGATCTTGCAGATCAAGCCCCTGTTAGCCTAGCCCCACAATTCCCAAATTTAATACTGATACACAGGAGGGTGCGCTTACGAAAAAGATTAAGTGGAGTCCGACTGGTTTGTTTACACACCAGCACATTCAGGAGGTTTGCATCCTTGTTACAGCCTTTTAACTGTTTGTGAAAGTACATAAATAATAAGCCTACACTTTAACTTCTTTGCTTTTCTTTTATTCAAATGCATGTCAAAATATTTTCACCATATATGTGCACCCCGTGTCCAAATAGACTTTGCTTCATCATGAAAATCACTCAAGAATTCTTCATCAAATCACCAGCATGAGGCATTTAACCTAACAGATGCTTTTTCTAAATAACTATTTATCAGCGTAAACCACATCAATCTCCTCTCAATACAGCTATTCTCTGCAATTATCATTACTGTGTGCACATTTGCTAATAATTTATTCAGTAACTTTATGTACAGCTGGGAAATATAAACATCCAGAGCATGGTAATGACCTCATTAGTATTTGCATTCAGAAACCCTGAACAGATGAGTTTTCAACAAAAAACTTGTTTGGTTAAATGGAAAATGGCAGAAATATGACAAGAACACACCCCTGGCATGGAAATGATCCCAAACTGGAGAAAAGAAAAATGTTAATAATGCCAGTATCAGAAACTGCCTCTGGAAAAAGACAATAGACTGATAGACAATACATAAGATCCTAATTAGATAGACTTGATTTCAGTGGCTCACAAAATATGTAGCTTATTCTGCCGGTTCCCCGTTGGCCATTCTCCGGATTCTCCAGCGGCCCTCAGGTCAGAGAAATGTCTGTGATAAAATGTCATGATGAAAACAGAAAAATGCCATTCTTGTTAGTACTGAAATGTGACTGGAAATTTAATTTTTGTTTGCCTTGCACACACTTCCCCAGACAGACAAACACAAAGATCTCTGACCTATTTCAATATTAAAAAGAAATCCTTGTTTATCCGACTCTGCATCTACATGCAGACACATGCAGGCATATATGCAAACAGATACACTTATGCATGAACACGCATGCAATGCATACACATACCAGTTAGATTATTAAGAGCTAAAATGTTCAGCTCTTTGTCAGCTAAGCCAATAGTAGCAACAGTAAAAAGGCACCACAGAAGGAGAACGCTGTGTACTCTACAGTCAGTCAGTGCTGGAATGGAGTGAGTTTAGTGACGGGGAATTTATTATGCAGATGTTTTTAAATGACAAGAAGACAGAAACAGGTTAGAGAGAGACATGCTGAAAGTGAAGATGGTGTCTAGAGACTGCAGCTAGCTGGCTAGCAGAGCTTGGGGGATCGGCAGAGCTGAAATACTCTGAGAGTTGTAATGAGATTTCTGAAACATACACGTTTACATGGATGTATCTTTCATTGGCTGAAGAAGTAATATAACTGTCAGTGCTTGATTTTAAGGGCAATTTTTTTTGGGGGGGGCTTGAGCTACACTTGAGGGTGATTCTATTGATGAAGATGTTTCCCTGTCCACAGCACTTTGATCCATATTAAGTTACTGTATTGAAATTTTTCTTCATGCTCCTCAGAGGATCAAACCTAGTTTTACTCTAGTCCCAAATAAAGTTAAAATGATCTTTTCTTGTAAGGGGAAAAATGTGAAAAAATATTGGATGGGTTAACATCAATGTCCTTTTTAAACAGTTTATCTAATCGAAAAAATATATCATTACTGCACGGACACAGAACTTTATATTGTGGTGAGCATACAGTATAAGCACAAGAGGATACTAAGACCTAGATACTGACTCACCTTAAGTGGAATGCAGCACTAATGTTACTGAATCTTTCTATGCTTTCAAAAATCAAAATGTAATCAGCCTATTATGTCTGATGTATATCTGCCAAGCATTAATATTTTAGCAGCTTGCTAGCAATATTTACCATAATATTTAGCAAGACGCAATGAACCAGTAGATGCAAAACA